>JAQFYB010000046.1:0-101240 GCA_034694085.1 Pogonognathellus longicornis
GCTGGGTTGGGTTGGCATGCTCGAAGAGCCAGATAGGGTTGGGCTGGAAAAAGGCGACCCTCTAGACGCTCTAGTAGGTACTAAAAAATGTTTTATCGGAGAGTAGTTTAATGTTTAAGGTATGTATGTAGTTAGTAGGTACCTAGGTGGGTAATAATAATAATATGGTGAATAGATAGATATTCGCTCTAAGTCTAACTATTAGGTGATTGTAAAAAGCGAGAGAAAAAAGCGGAGAATGGGGCTGTGGCTGAATTGAATATAATGGTATGGTATGTAATACGATGCCGCTTTGCTCTCATCTCATCTTGTTTTCGTAGTGAAAGGAGGATTCGCTCTGCTACCTTTATATTATGTGGAGTTATACACAGTGATACGCTCGTCTGCTTTACTTCGTTTCGTTTGCTTTCCTTTTGCTCATAGAGCTGTGTGCTCTTTTGCTCCTACGGAGACTACTCACTTCACTTCAGATCAGTTCACTCAATCGTCTCTGTATGCATGAAGTGTAAGATTGGATAGGATAATTTAAAGAACTCGATTGAAGTTTGACTCGTAAGAGCAACAGAGTATATTACTATATTACTTACTTTTTTTCCTTGCTCTGCATTATGATTGTATAAGTTCTAGGAGTCTAGTAGTAAGTAAGTAGTTCTATATACTTAGAGGAGCAACGAAAAGGAATGACAAATGGATGAGGCAGGACTCACAGGACAGGAGCAACAGTATCACATCAAAATCAAAAGATACGAAAAGAAAATTGAACAGGCAGCCGTCGTAATAAAGTCTGTAAAGGAAAACGGAGGAGACGATAAAGATGCTCTCTCAAGTCTCGTTGTCTGATAAAATATTGCTGTGTATGTAGTAGTGGTGTACAAGAGTATTACAAGAAGTGAAGCAAGAAAGAATAATATGTTATATGTAGGGATATGTATTCTATGTGTATATACAGAGTGGGACTTTGGCTTTGGGACCATAGGGGGCATCTTTGTCTCCGCATTATGTAATAACGTAAATGTAAGCCGAGATCAAAGATGAATCTTGAGATGTAATTCATTTTTCCCATAAGATCAGTTACATTTGCATATTTATACAACACAGTAGAGGTAGACAGGAACAAGTATGTAATGTATTATAGTATAATATAGTGGAGTTGAGAAAAATACATTGCAGAAATATTTGCAAGGATTGTATTACAAAGCTGGATGCATGAATTAAATAAGTTTGCATTGATTAACGTGAGTTTTATTTAAAACACATGGGATAATTTATAGTTTAGGTGGAGTCAAGTGCATTATAACATGGTTAGAATTACTTCTTGGGGAATACACGGTATAACAAATAGCCAAAAGTTTCCTTTGTTGTTTCCACTTTGGAAAAATGTATTTCAGGAGAATGGCTGTGTTTATTTGGCGAGCACTTTGGCGTAAATAAAGCGTGAAACTGGTTATATGGTTGAATTCGCAAGAAAGAAATGTGGGTTTGCTTCTTTTGCTTGTGGCTGTGACTTACGTTTACTTACTTAGAAAGAGAGTGAGCGAGTGGGAAATAGTCTATTCTAAATTGTAAATCAATATTTTTATTACAGGGATGTGGCAGTGGCAAAATGCTGGCGGAGCTCCAGATGGAACACCGACAAGTGCTCCAAATCCAACCGTTTCGGCCCCAACAGGACCCACTGGTCACCCACATCCACAAGGCACTGGAGAACTTCAAGATATGCTTCAAATGCTCGATCATCACTCAGGCGCTGCCCCATTTGAAGATCTAAATATGTTCAATACCAACTTTGAATAACTTTAGTTGAGAATTAATGTCAGTTTTATTTTATTGTATACATTTATTGTTTGTAAGATAAGTATTGCGTGTGCATGCTGTTATTACAATGTATTAAAAAGGATTCTCTTGTCGTCTGAGACAATTTAGTCCAAAATGCTAAACCACTAGTAATATTTTTAAGATCTGTGTAAGAAATAGTAACAACGCGTGTTGGCCCCATCACGGAATGAGCATTAAAATAATAAATGTGACGAAGTGTAAGTAGGTAGGAGTAATTAATGGCTACAAAATGAAATTAGTGTAAGAAACAGTAAGAAGGCTGGGTAGTAATGGCAATTGTTTATTAGTAGTGCTGTGTGTGATGATTCTCGTGTAGCTTTGTATACCTCTACTCTATATTATACTACTACTACTACTGTATTACTCTTAGTTAGAATTTTAGAATAGGTACCAATAGTTTTCGTAAATTGTCTATAATATAGGTAGCTACTATTATATAAATGAAAATAATAATTCGTACTACTTACTGTATCTTATTATTATGATGATTTGTTTTGTACAGGTGTCTAACAAACTGTAATAAGTAATATTATTGTGAGCATTTGGTGTACTGTAAACAATACCATCGTTTGGTTGTAACAAATAGAAAATACGAATAAAATAAACACATTAGACATACTAGTAAATAAAAATAGCGTTCATGCTTATAATTCCTGAGTGTAATGAAATGAGTAATAGCTCTATAGCTAGTTACTACATTAAATATTTATACAGTAGTATAGGAATAACAAGCAGTTGACATTTGCCACATATAAAGTATACATACTTATACAGATTACATACAAACGACAAATACATTACATAACTAAACCGTACTTTGATCCTACTATGTAAATAATTCCATGTAAATTAAATGTGTCTCTGCTGTTGAAGGCAGAAAAAATTGTTTACATTGTTGTGCATACCAGTAGACTAAACTTTGACTACGATTAGTGCGTTTTATTTCTGTACGACAAGCAATATACGATTACAATACAAATTAATTCAAGCTCTGCCTGTCGTTTACAAATAGTAATGTGTTTTTCCAAATCGCAACAGCTATATAACGGTTTTAATTATTGTACTTACAACTATTACTGCATTTTACATACTATTAATATATTGAGAAATCTACAGCTACTACAAGTAATCTTTTTGCATACAATTGTAAATTATAATCAAATTACTTAATTGTTAAATGAAGCGATGGTACGGCCATGGCTTTTACTTCTAATACAATTAAAAGTACTAGAATACTATTGTTGTAAAAATAGAAAAGTGAACCTGGCTCATGTGTACAATAATATAAACAAGCAGCATCATATCAGCAACAGAGTAGTAGAAGTAACGAGATTACTAGCAACAAAAATCAACTGCCAAGATTAATAGAAAGGAAACCCATCGATCTTTTTCAAGACTCGTGTTTACAAACGGGGGTTTGGGTGCAATTTTTTATATTAACATACATAGTACTACATACCTACATACATATTCCATATTATTGTGCTTCTGTATATAATTTTGTTGATTGTAACTATATAATATACGTATAACTATTAAAAGTATTATTATTATGTTTATTATTGTCATCCAAACAATATTACGTGTAACTTATACCTGTGTGCATACAACACAAATAACATGTAGTGTATATCGTATATACCTATTAAAAATGATGATAAAAACATTCTTGTAATGACGATGGTGATGATGATGATGATAATAGTATACATACATTAATAGACACAAGCGAAAATCAAAAACAGGTTCTTATACACATACCTTGTATTTATACTTCCATTATTATTGCTGACATTATTAAGAAAGCATCTAGGTAGCTATGTGTACCACACCAACCACACCGTCATCTCTCCATTACTCACAACTATTAGTACTACAATACTCTTACACGTTACACAAAAGTAAATGCATCATCAGACAATTAGCGATTATTTACCTTCTGCTTGTCTGTGTGGTGTGACTTGAAAGGGAGGTGAGCAGTGTGGCAGGAGCAAGTACATCAAATCATAATGTTTTATGTTCACAAAGAAAATTATCACTATGATATATTACATGTGACACTATATAAATTACAATGCTAGCAAGTAGTCAAATAATTGTGTGGTATATTGTAATAGGATCACACCAACCCACACAACCGTCTATCACACTATCCCAACCAGAGTAAATGGCATTATCGTTAATTACTCCAACAACAACTCAAATGAAGGGATGAGAATGTTCAGAGTAAAGTGAGAAGGGAAATTGGAGTAGATTGAGTTCGCATAGCGTAGCAGTAGAAGCCAAATCAAACTTATCGACATCATTTGCACGGTTGCTCCATGTATGCTTAGACTGTAATGTAATAATATACCTATCATACTACAACTGATATAATAGTGTCAAGAATTTGCATACTCAATCCAAAATTACATAGGTACCTATATTATTATATTTATCTGATGTGCATATGGAAGCTGTTACTTAGCACTGTTATACACACATTTTACGCATGCTAGTCAACTCAACGCAATTTCAGCTGTATGTAATAAACTGTGCATACACATAATACTTATCATTTCATACGCCAGGAGCATATAAACTATGAAAGAATTATTGCCATCATTATTAATGCAGTTAGTGTAAACAAGGGAAAATCCTATTATAAATAGTTCATAGTTTACACATAGTATTTACATAGAGACAATAATAGCTTCATACTTTGGTATACTAATAATGCATTTTTCCATGAATGATTCATATATTAATGAAATCGTAATCATAAAATAAATAGTGCAAGAAAAATCATACTTAGGTACTACCTAAGTATGATTTTTCTTATGTCAGCAATTTCAACTTCATAGGGACAGTATAAATTGCTAGATAAGTAACAAAATGATTAGAAAAAATGTGTTATTATACAATTTATCACAAAGCTATTATTACTGCACGCATTAACAGTATTATACCTAGGTAGGTAGGTGTATTTCGAGACAAGAAGAAGAAATGGTTTGTGTAGGAAAATATGATAAATAATATAAAGAGCATGAGTCGTGAGTGAGTGATAGCGCATATTTATTCAACTAGCGACTCATGTCTTATTAATTCGTACAAGCGCAAACATTTGCAGACAACACTTGTGTTATTATTAGTTTATAGCATCTTTCGTCATAACGTAATACACACAGTGAAAAGTTTATTATATTATATCAGATAGTGGAAAGAAACAAGCTTTCGTTGCCAGCTACCGGTATTTACACTACACCTAAGCTCACTACAAGTAAAAGGAGTCGCACAACACACAAACACACAAGTTTGCTTTGATAATAGTAGTAATGCATAGGTTAGGGCAGGCAGGAACAGCAGAACTATGTGAAGTAGTAGGTGTTTAGTAAGTTACAAGTTCTGTGTAATATTATTAAGCTCTACGCTACTCTGTACTCAAACAACACACAACTACATGCCGCCTCCTCTCTCTCTCTCATTCAGTCAGTTAGTTGCACATTACATCGTGTTTTTATACACTGTATGCATTTCTCTCTTTCTGTGTGTCTGTGTGTGTAGGTTACATGTATGTGTGTGGCTGCGGCTAAGAAAGTGTTGCTAATGCTAACAATAAGCTATGATCATCGAGCCAAAGTAAACCAACTGAAACTATTTACCTACCCACAACAACATGGCTTTATCATCGTAGAACCGCAGAAACCTGTAATTAGTACATACATTATTATTATGACAACCTATAAATTATGATTACTTTGATACGACATATCAATTACATCAACAGCTTTTGTGGCTAAAATATTGTTTAGCGTGGGAAAGGTTGGGATTATCTGCAAAACCAACTACACCATCAAATAAATGTTCGCTTTGGTTTGCTCGCTGTCAATATAATACTTGTCAGCAGATTTGTATTGTGTGCAAATCCCACTTACAACTCTACCTATATTATTATGTTGTACTACGTATAGCTTTAGTAGGAAAGTATGTTGTGTAATAAATATAAATATTTAAATACAACTTTATAGTATCTACGTAAGTATGTTCATACTACTAGATAATTGTATTACATATACTACAATGTGGAATTGTAAATAAATATTCTGCATATCATGTACTTATCATTCATGTAGATGCAAATAAATTCTATAAACCTAATGTAAATATTCAATTCATATTGCAAAAAAGCAAGTTACAACTTTGGATACTGTTAGCTTTCTGTATTTTCAATATTTATAAAATTATTATTCATTTACACATCATGCTTATATTCCTACTCTCCGCTAATCTCCATCTGATTTATTACTGTGCTGAAATAAATAAATATGTATAAATAATTATACTCCAGCAGGTAAACCCCAACTGTGACACAATAATTAATTGTTTAACTATCGTAAAGCAAATTGTGGTAATTTTTACTCCAAATTTAGGGTTTACAAATTATTATATGTGGGCTTGCATACAAGTCTAATAAAATGATGATTGAATCAATAAAAGCAATGCACAAAATGTGTTGCAGTTTGAAAGAAGAAAGAGTGAGTTATCATTAAGAGTAGTGTAAGTAGGTATCTAATAAATATTCCTATTTTACTCGCTAAATGTCTAAATGATGAGACAAATTGTGTTAGCAAATTATTAGTATTAGTATTGCTGACACTTAAGAAGCTACTCATGTAGGTTTGTGTATTTAATTATACGCTTCCTAATTTCGTTAGTTATAGGGGTAAATACGAGTTAATAATCGTTCTACTCTATTCAAAATGATTTAAGTGATACTCACAGTAAAATATGTTTAAACCACCCAAGGTAGTAAAATAGTGTGTATTGTGCACATAAAATATATTATTTAGTTGTAAACTACAGAGTGTAGTGTGAGCAGGTCATGCAAGCTTACATTATATGAGTTTAATGCTATCGAATGCAATGTAATGTAAGGTAAGCAGAAAGACAACCTTAATTTTTAATTCTATGGTCAAATGCTAAATATTTACATTACACGTCTGTCTATGCTGTATGTGAAGTGCGAGTACCTCATTATTTGAGTTGTATGTGTATTTGTAAACTGGAAGATGAAACAAAACAATAAACTATTTGTTGTAATGTAGTTTATGAAGTTGTAGCTGATGACGAGTCTGAATTGATAGCAGAAAGCAAAGGAGTTTTTCTAAATCTCGTACCGTGTCTGTGTAGTCATTCGTTCTCTTTTACACACTCACTTTACTTTAGTTTACACACTTGCAGTTGTTCTATCAACTAGTATCATAGAAAAACGTTAAAGGCTCCTTTTTAGTTGTAGCAGCTTAGAAGAGCATGTAGGTACATGTTACTGCTTATGTACATATATACACCCAGCCAACACATTCATGTCGTAAACAATGCTAACATCAAATACGTAAAATTTTTATACCTCGACCTCTCTTTGTATGTCTGTCTCTCTCTCTCTACCTCTTTGACTTTGTATGGTGTGCATGTTTGTTTATTGATCCTAAGCAAATAATTCATACGCAATATCATTTACGAGTCAACTACTAGGATGATTGCAATCTAAACATAAATTGATACCGTACAGTGTACTTAAAATGTATGTATAATCAACTCAAACTAGTTTTGCCTAAAATGGCATTCGATTGGTGTGCTTCAGTCAATAATTCTAGCAACAATTTGTTCAGTCGTGTAGAGTTATGTAGAGTCATCTCGCTATAAATCCTTTATCCTACAACAACACAGCTAACCACAATAAAACATTTCTGTTGTACGAGTACCAATGTTTGTTATAGATATGTATGCATAAGTAGTATCCATGTATCTAGATACATACCTACAAAAATGAAGTGTATGTATACAATACTACATAGTGGAATCTTGTTTTTTATTTACCATCTACTTAAATGCAATCATACAGAAAGTTACGCAATTTAAATGCAAACACATTAGTGGTATAAAAGCACTTAGTGTATAAAAAAACTTATTAATTATTCACATGATAATTATTTATGCCTTTAATTGAATAAAGTCAATTTTCTATTGAATTAAATTTACGTGTGCCTTGACTTGCTCAAGATACAACCTAACGAGAGTAATTATTATCCTATAGCCTTTTCTTTGTACCAAGGTGCATAGTATTTACAACTAAGGAGTTTTATAGGCGTGTGTGTAGTAGGGAGATTGTACCTAATAATATTGTACTGATTCTAGTTGGAGAGACAATAAAGATTTGATCTGATTTCGATAGATAAGATTGCCATCTTGATCCTACGCATAGACAATCGTTTCTTTTATAATAGCCTACAATTATTACTCCAATGTATAATAAATATTTTAATTTGTTCACGTCTATCTTCTACTTGCTAGTTACAAAGTGTTCTACTCTACTAGTAAGTGCTATGGTGCAAAATTACATGATGGCATGTACCTATCTACATGTAAGAATGCTACCTACAGGTATATAATTTTAAAACGATGCAAGTGCTAATCAGTTTAATAGAAATCTTGGTAAGCCAACCATAATTATTACTGCCATTACTAACACTGAGAACAGAATGTATTGTATTGTGGTGATATCTGTGTGTGTTAATGTATTAGTGTATAGTTAGTTTTATTGTAGTTGATTAGGTGACTACTCATTTTTCCATTACTAGATTCTCATGAGAAGTACCTTATAACTGTCTGCATAACGTAATAAATATGTAATGAAAAAACGTTAAATGTTTTACAAGGTACAAGCTCTTTGAATTCATTTAAAAGTGAGCTGACTGATAATAATATTACTAAGGCCTGCTTGTACAGCTATTGTAAATATAATTGCAACGAAATGTTTCTCTTGACTGTTTGTGAGCGTGTGTGTTGAGCACAACACTTTTTATTCATCTGACTTCTACAATTAACGCTGAAGGTAAAAAAGATTAAAACACACACTCACTAAAATAAATCCAACATTAAGTGTCTACCAACACGTACATTATGTATTGACTGAATAAAAATTAAAGAAAAATAATAAGATATACCTAAAGCTACTACCTACACAAAGTACAAAGTACAAAAGCTGATTATAGTAATGCATAAAAAAGTCGTGCGTAATTACCATTTGATGACTTAACTTTTATTATTTGAATGGGAATGTCAGACTCGACAGAAAGAGGACAAGTGTAAAAATATATACAACAGAAAATATTTTTCTTTTATCTAAGTCGGCAACGACTACGACTACTCCTACTATTTACTTTGCAAGCAAATTGCATGTAGATTGTAACATTAGTGTGCACATGAAATGTTAAAAATGAGTTGAAACTACTGTGCTGCCATGTAGTCAAGTTTTTGTTTCCTTTGAACACAAAACAATACAAGCACCAACATACAACGTGAATAAAACGAATGGTGAACCCAGTGCATTTACATGTTCAAACCTACTTGGAATGAATTGTGATTGTGACAAACAGACAAGTGACAGGCAAGCCTTTTCTATAATGCACTTTGCTTTGGTTGTGTTGTAAGTGTATGTGTACGTAATATTCGGTGTATATGTATATACACCTAAGTATTTTTATGCTCGTACTTTATATAAAAGTGGAAGTAGGCAGATATCTCTCATGCGAACAAAGCAAATCGCCTTTCATGGTTTTCTACTATGCACAAAACCACTCTACTTGACTAACTCACCTTCTTGTACGCTAGCAAAGTAAAATAAAGTAAGTATACGGATACAGTGGCAATAATAATAATAATAGTAATAATGCATGTACCTACTCCATAGGTATCTGTACTACTTACTTACAAATACTACATTAAACTGTACTGGGCTCCTACCCACAGGTACTATACTATAAAGCAGGTAGTATAAAAGGTATTATGTGGTGAAATGCATATGTATTCAGAAAAGTTAAAAAGAATTGAAAAGAAATGGTGAGGCAAAGGCAAAGTAAAGGATGATGATAAAGTTTATTATGTTGCCGTAAAGAATTATAATAGCATGCATGAGAGGACACACAAGTTGAAGTTAAAGGCAAAAGCTAAAATGTAAAAATAATCAGGAGAACTTGGCCAACTTGTATACGATCGCCGTGCATGAAATGCATAGAGCACACAATACAAAAATTCCAAACCAAAAGCGAACGCATCAAAGCATACACACATTGTATCAATAAAGAACTTTGTACGTAGGCAGTGCAGTTGGTAGGTAGGTAGTCGAGGTAGTTAGTGGGTTAGGTTTAAATGCTAATGTAAAAGGGAAGATAAGACGAATAATAGAGCTAGATACTTATCTTACACATAGGGTAGGAACTTTTGGACTTTATTATAATATCATGTCTATAATATGTACAATGTACGACTACTAGTAACTCACACTTATTGCCTCGTCGTATACACACAATGTGTATCATATCCATATTATGTGTATTATACATACAGATAAATACGTTGGTTGAGTATCCTATATAGTGTCCTTATTCAGTGCAGTTCTTCACTTATTGTTAGTCATGGCAAGAGACTGTTTCTACTTGTAAGACTGCCTATACAAATTCACTTGAGACTACTACAATAAACAGTTTCATTGTAAAGAGTTGAGACTGGCTGATTGTGAGTGAATTTGAATTATATGCATATATTATGAGTATCACAAACCATAAAATAGGTAGAAACTGAATATTTAAAGATGATATGTAAATAGCAGGATAAATACACAAGGTAGATAATACAGTTTTTGAGGTTTTTTTGCGAAAAAATAGAAATACATTTATGTACAATTGCACATTTTATACAGACAAAGTTGAGAGTGATGGTTGTACAGAGTAGAATATGAAAACAGTGTGCTCTTGTCTTGTCAATGTAGGTTGGTGTATTGTACCTGTACATGTGGAGATAATGGTATATGGTTAGGGCTAATGTGAAGGGAGAGGTAAAAGCTCATTTTACTACTTACGTGAAACTTTTTATAGTTGATATATTGCATTATGATTACAAATGAGCTGAATGATCTGCTGAACGCAGCCAAGGTACTAAAGAACTAAAGAAGCCAACCCAATTCAAGCCATATTCTTCACACAGAGTTATTATGCATCAATTTACTTTTTTACACACACACTCATCCATTACACGGACTGTCTGTGTAGAGTCAGCATAGTAATACAAGGAGACACGCTGATGGATTGCAAATTACAAGGATATCAAACGATGAGCCAAGTTCCAAGCACATTGCAGCCATACAATACGTAAGGCTCTTTTGGTTTGGTTTTTGGTCCGATGGCTGTTGGTTGAATTGGATTTCCTTTGCTGTGCTTTTTTCAAAAGTAGTGTACGTGTATTAGTAGTGTATATAATATCTAACGTACCTTTGTACTCTATTATCTCCCTGTGTAAATGTATTTTGTAGTATATGTACCTATATTCCTACTTACCACTACTATACAACACATTATTGCCTGAAAGTAGTTGTATCTGTACTAGTAGGACTAGTATTTGTAGTAATATACGGTTGGCAATGACTGTGTGAGAGATAAACGAAAAGACACGATAATCTTTAGCAGGAGATAGAGAGATACATGAGTACAACATGCATCCATTGAATCCAACAGACAGACTTGAGTTGACTAAGTGAGTATCCATAGAATTGAGAGTTGAGATGACTGCTTGCTTGTTGTTTGGTTTTTGGGTTTGACTTGTGTTGAATTCAACTTGGTTTTGAATTTGAGTTGAGTTGAGTTGTGTGAGTGAGTGAGCCAGCGAGTCGAGTTGAAAAAAGTTGCCGACGGCATATCAAATGAATAGGATGGATGGGATGATGGGCTAGTCGAGTCGACGAGAAGGAGGAGAAGAGCATAGCTTAAGTTGACTCAGTTAACTCAAGTCTCTATGATCGAAGCTCAGCTCAGGAGTGCAGCATAAGGATGAAAAGGGTTAGTGGAAAGACCAACTCTCACAGCTTTTTCAGCTTTCCATACAAATTCTCCACTCTGTTCTTCTACCACTACAATACGACCATGCACTACTACTAAATGTATATAGGTACCTTATACATACATAAATACATATAGACCTTCGTCCGTGCTATTGCAGTAGTAAAGCTTGTAATGCAATAAGTACACACATATAGGTAGGTAGTACCTAGGTACATATCCATTATTGCTATTGCTTACTACACAGTGTATGTATCTCCCTACTTTTATTAGTATCTACAGCATATTAGGCTATCTGTATTTTGTATGTATAGAATTTGAAATATATTGTGTAGTAAATGTACATGTATCTGTATAGTGGTAGTTGATAGTGGTATAAATACATTTAGTACTACTTCAGGAGAATATGTGTGGACACAATAGAAAGGCAAAGGAAGAGCGTCGGGAATATAGGGATTGTGCCTGTGAATGTGGTTGAGAATGCAGAGATGGGAAGAAGAGGTGGGATGATGATGCTTTGCTGTGTCTGTGTAGATGTATGCGTGCAGAATTACAGATTCGGACTTGAGAGATGAAATGAGCTTTGTTTCTGCTCACTCTCTTCACAGTGTACCACTGCACTGCATTCTCTTGTATAGTGTCGTGTCCTCCTGCCCATGTATTAGTAGCAGTAGTGATGGTTGCAGTGATTGTAGTGTAGTGGTATGGTAGTAGTGGAAATTTATGTGCAGTGCAATCATCAAACTACATGGATGTTCTTGTAAAAGCAGGCAGTACATAATATTATTACATCTCGTACCAAATAAGGTAGTGGAAAGACAAGCAATTTTATTCGAGCTGTAGCATTTTGCACATATTAATTAATGGCAGAGTCAATTAGCACTAGGTGTTAATCCCTTAATAAATTTATGACATATGTTCAGAGGTTCGTCTACTCAGAAGTTAGGTATAGGTACACAGTAAGTAGAAGTAATAAAGGAGGAAATTTAATAGACTCCCAGTACCACTACTACTCGACGGCTAAAGGAATTGCATGTAAATTTAAATGGAACTCTGTGGGAGAGAGGAGAGTTAGGGAATTGAAAGCATGATCGAAAATTAAACGAAGTATAAACAGAAATTAAGCGAGATTGAATTTCCATATGTCCGGAGAAAATGCGGTTTGTGTCAGAATACCTACATATTGCTTGAAGGGAGCAACAAAGCAACGCAACGCGTTTATTTCAGCCAGAGTAACTATAGCAGTACAAGCAGCATCCTGTTCTTTACGTTGTAGATACACAGTGGCAAAAGGAATATACGTACATATATTGCTATATACAGCTGTGGAGTGCTATGAGAATTTTGAATGTTAGGTGAGGGGGCTTGAGCGTGACAAAGGCCCCAGAGGGAGCTCGTCTATTTGTACGCCACTGGAAAGGGGACAAAGACGACGCGACGGACGGACGTAATGGTAAAAAATGCTGCTAAGCGATTATGAATATAATAATGGCACAAGTGTGGTATGGTAATAGTAATACGTTTCCCATGTTCCTAGGTATATTAATATCTTTCTATGCCACATAAAATGTGTTTTCATCTGCCTAAGCTACATTTCTATATGTTAACTGATAGATATCTATTTATACAAAAGTCGTTGTATGCTAATATAACACACACACACAGAGATCTGCTTATAAGTAGAAATATCTAGCTTTAAGTGTGGTACACAGATATGAGTTAGTATAAGTATGAATATGCATACAAAAGGCATAAAGCATACCTACAAAGGAGACGAGGCATGACAAGAGACTATTCACAATTCTCATTATCACATTTAGCGTTGCCAATATGTTTTTGCTAAAATGAATTGAAAAAGCTTCATGCTCCTTTTATATTCTTTGTGACTTTTAGCAGTCAGTACTTGTACGCAGCTTGTAGTATAAGTACTTACTACTGTGAAACTAACTACTACTACCAGACAAAATATCCAGCTTTTGTATTAGTACTCCTAGTGTGCACTTACACTCTAACTAAACTACTTTGCCTGTCTTTTTACCATTTTATTTCCATTTACCACAATGTATGCATAAAAAATCATATCTTAACTTCAAACCAACCAACCTATAGCACCCGCACAGACATACACGTCTCTACGTTTCTTTCAATGTCATACAATACCTTTAAAGAATAGAGCAGCACTTGCTTTGACTTGCCTTAATGTATATTGCCCTTGTAAGTATATGTGTAGTACCTAGAGGTAGTAATACATAGTGTTAGTGCATAAACGACGCTATTGCAAATTTGCATGCTTTTTGACTTTCTTTGCATGTCCTCTCTGTAGCAGGTAGTTTTTATTAAGATTTACATTATAATTCTTATCGTGCTCACACTACTGCTCACTTTAACTACACTTGGCTGATCATAAGTAATGTTGTACATTTAAGTGATGCGACTTTGCTGGTGCTCTGGCTGCTCCTGCGGTGGCAAACCCTCTTCATGAGACTCTCTGGAATACCAGTATAGTCTGCCTTTGAGTATAACACTTTTGCCTTTTCAAATTTCATTTCAATATATTTACTCCTTTAGTAACTACTATTACTACACACACACTACATACATGTGGTGTAGACCTGTAGACTATTATATAGATATACTTATGTGTAGCTGACTGGACTTAAAAGATAAAACGCTAAAAACCGGTTCACTCCTCTTAATATCTTTTTATCCTTATCTATCTACATGTAGCCTCTTGGCTCATTCTGTCTTGCCTCTTTGTAACTCTATACGCATTTCGTTACGCTCAGACTGTTTTTGTACTTAAGCCATATGCATTCTCCATATAATGTTTCCACTTTGACTTGTGCAGCCCAATTAAGTCCGTATTTTATATTTCTCATCGCACTCTATTCGTCATACAAGGAAAATTGAGATCAAATTAACTAACATTATTTAGATGTAGTGAGACAAGACAAAAATATACAATATTTTCTGTGTCAGAGACTGTAACTTGTAAGAAATCTCTCATAACAGGTTGATAGATAGCAAGTACAAACACAAGCATCTTATTTATCAATTTCTTTCAACCCTTTTACTCACTTCGACTTATACCTACACAATAATAATGTACTTAATGCGCTCGAGTCGTTCGTCTTCCATTTCCATGTATGTAGAATGCATAACATGAAGTTAAGTAGAGGGGTATGCATAACAGATTGAAAAGAAAATATTCACTTTAATCCTTAAATATTCATTTTGATTTGATTGCTTCTTGTCTGTATATTATGCCGGTAATGCGAACTAAGCCTCTCATCTCATGTAGACTTCCAACCCATCCCCAAATCCTTGTGTAAACATGAAACTCCGCAAACATAAGGATACTCCTATTATCATCTCTCCTACACATTATTACACTATATACCTACTTTTGTCACTATGCGCTGTGTATACAAGCAGTATGCCTAGGTATATTTGCTAGTCTACGTTGCATGTAAATGCAAACACTATAGTTGTTGGTACTATATGTATACGAATGAGGATTTCATGCTACAATTACCATAATATTGCCATACCATCCTCCTTTCAAGCTAAACGCCGTATTAAATCCGTAGCTCGACTCTTCATCAACCTACAACCTCCGAGAGTGCATTCACAGAGAAGAGTCTATTTAATAGTTGACTATTTCTCTCGCTTCTACTTCTACTATTGCTTATTGCATATATATCCTTTACAAACCGCAGTACATACACACAGACACAGACAGACACAACTTTGGTAGTACTACACTTAAAGTGAGAGAGAGATAGAGAGAGAGAAGAAGAACAAGACCAACCACGACCAATTTGATTGCCACTTACCACCGGGGTACGTGTTACGTTCCCTTAGCCACACAGTCGTCCGCGAATGACTCCAATTCCAATAAAAGTTCTCCTGTGTGTTTGTGTGTACCTATATAGCACACACTACCACAATGTTCTTTATTAGCGTATTGTGTTCCATTATAATATGGGTGTAATAGAACGAGATGAATTCAAACCTTAACCTAAACTAATTTCCTCTCTTCGCCCGACAACGACTAGCATTACTACTTAATACTAGTAATATTATACATATACAAGTAGGTAACTATGTCTACATGCACATGCATCTATGTGTAGTGTAATATACGTTATATTGTACACATCTACATACATACATAAAGACTATCTGCTCTACAACACCAACACTATTCCCCGAAGTCCCAACCGTCTCACTCAATTTTCCATAGAGCATGGTCGTATCGTATACATTCATGCATATTAGAGATGTAGCACGTATTTTCATAGTAGTATTCACAAAACCTGCTCCTTCTAATTAAATTAAATCTCCTTTGGTAAGTACCCAAAGACCGCAACCCAAAAGCTACGCTACATTTCAAGTAAACTGAATTACTCTCGGCGAGACTTCGCAGAATATACTTGCTGAGTAAACTATACACACATACTATAATGTGCTTGTTGTGTCTGTATTACAGTTATTTTCTGTCCACATCATCATCATCTTCATCATCCCTGGCTTTTTACGTTGTGTATGTGTGGAAATTGCATTTGATTTCAACTCTGTGCTATCAGGAATAAAGTAGTGTTGATTTAGGGATGCATCATTGACCCTGTCCTGATTTAAAGCATGAGTTATTGTCGGAATAAAAGATTGTGGTGATAACGTTAACACAACCTGTCCACGTCTATTAGCAGCTTCTTAACAAAGCATTCACAACCTACCTGTGTGCATCACTACTACTGTAACAAGCCAACCTTTGCTTTTACGACTACATTCTATGTACATTTACATACGTAGGTATCATCTGCTTGCTATTATTATTATTATTGCACTTGTTTATTTTACCAGCAGCAAATTCTCTCTCTTACCGCTGCCTACTTAAAATGCAGGGAAGTTGGATGGAAGGTGTTTACACATGGAGAGCTGAGCTAGGAGTTTTTTACATTACATTATACGCTTGTGCTTGATGTTGAGGCTGTAACTCGATACTCGTGCAAAGTGTAGTGTACTTATTCATTCTTTCACTTATACAAAAACATTTCAGTCTAAGTTTATATGTGTCTACTGAGTACAAATGTTGTTTATGCGATTGCTTTGTTTGCATGTGGAGAGAGGCACGTATTCATAAATCCACTCAAGTCTTTACAAGATAAATGATAAATGTATATATACATTGCAAATTACTTATAGCTTCAAGTCCTTATTTAACACAAGACCTTTTGCTTTAGACGCAAGTTATAATATAGTTTGCATTGCTAGAGTGTGCCCGAGGGGTGGAAGATGAGTTGAGTGAGTGCGTTGCGTTAGGTAATATTATATCTCTCTATATTTTGTACTTAGGTATTATATACAGAGTTTGTACATATATTTTCTTAAAAGAAATACTACAATACATGCAGTAGGGTACTAATAATATAAGCAGCAGCTGTATAGTAGGTACTATTATAGTAAATAGTAGTGTTGGTAGTAAGAGTGTAGTAGCTGAGGAGTAATGTAAATAAAAGATGGTACAAGAAAAAATCGCATGCTGTATGAGCATATTCAAGGTAAAGGCGAAGGTAACAAGGTAGTAAAAATCTTTGCTCTGAAGTTGAGCAAAAAAGAGCTAACCTCAGGTTGAAATTGCAAAGCCAAGTAAGTCGGGAGTTGCTAAGTGACTGAGTGAGTGAGTAGTTGTAGTAGAGGAGCACACTGAACTGGCAAACTGAGACTTTGCCTCTTTTCTCCTTTCCCATATGGATACTTTCAGTATAGATTCATGGCACTCCCCATATATATTATAAGTTTCACTTGCAAGAGTGAGCCGAGAATTGAACAAGTCGGAGGATAAGACAAGACAAGACAGAGTCAAGTCAAGCCATAATGCCATTGCCATGCCAAACCAAACCAACTCAAGTGATGTTAAGTCTAAGCTCACTCACATTACATTACATCACATACGAGCAGAATACTTTCTTCTATATAAGCTGATGAAAGAATCCTCTTTGATACAACTCGCCTGTTTTCTCTCCAACTCCAGCTCCGTCTCATTCTCCCCATCTCTTTCAATTCCCGGCTATAGATGTGTTCTCTGTCTATATCCATTTACCAGCACATCTACTGACTAATACTCTCTACCTATTATCTATATTATACATACATACCACATTTGTACACATCTATATTTTTATTCTGCTGTGTAGTACATTGGTCTACAGTATAGAATAGTACATACACAGCTACATCTATTTATACGTCATATTAGTGTGTAGTGTATCTGTAGAAACAATATTATATGGTTGAAAGTAAGCAGTAACTGTCTGCATAGTCGTTGAAATCTTCCTGGAAGAAAAAAGACGAAAATGTGAACAACTCTCACAGTAGTACACTACTGCTATTCCTATCTGTAGAACTTGTGCATGCAAGTATCCAAAAAAGTCTTATTATTATTACAATGCAGTAGTAGTATGTAGGTATCTGTTTGTATGTGAATGTGAAGGCGGTTATAAAATCACTCTATCTCATACGCTGTGTTTCCTCATTCTGTATAGAAGATACATATATGACAATGTGTGGAGATGCTATACAAATATTAGGGATATTATATGTCGTCTTCTTGTTAGTAAGTAAATGCATATAAAGTGGAGAGACTTATTATTATATGTTTCAACTCGAAGTATCTACATAGTATTATCCTATATCTGTGTAGCAGTAGTTTGCAATGTCATGCCATGCCATCCGACAACATAACAAGTCAAGGCAAAACTCCAATCTTGTTCACCGACGACTACGTCGAAGACGAAGAGCCAAACTAAAGCAAGGGGAAATACATCCACCACTACTTTTGTACACACAAGAAGTGGAAGAGAAAGGCAAAGTCAAACCAAGTCAATCTAGATGAAAGTAACAGAAGAAGCTCTCTGTGTGTTACTTTAGTGCTACATGCTAAAGTATACGTAATACCAGGACACACACACAACACACACCCCATATACAAACACTACGACTAGTACAATGTTCTAGTAAGCAGTGTATATACAGTAGCTGTATTATTTGTATGTGTATAATGTAACCAGCTCTTTCTCTCTCTCTCTTTAAGGTTTGTTTCTTTGATACAGTACAGTAGGTTAGATACTACGTTATAAAATGCATTTTTGGTGTAGTTGTAGTATAGAGATACGTCAGTGTGTTTTGTGAGTTTGTATGGTAAATGCAGTAGGTTAGGTATGTGCATACTCTTCGCTGTGCAAGTAGCCACTCTAATTTAATGCATTTGCTGTAAAGACTACAAGAGAGGAGGTTGCCTTTTTTACAGCTTTTTCATGCTCCCACTCGAAACTTTCACCTTCTCTATTTCGTCTTTAATCTTTGCTCCTGTTTTCACGGTTTACCAGCTAAATCGTATAAAGACGAGAAAAGAAAGAGAAGAAAAGACTGGGGAAATTGCATTGGCAAGGAGAAAAACTAGTAAAATATCGTCAAGAAAAGTCGACAAGAGTCAGTCTGAGTAAGTACTTATAAGTACTATAGTAGGTACTAGAGAGAATACATGGGAGTGTAGATTGTACAAGTACAGCGTATGTACTTTATATAAGGAGAGTCAAGTGAAGTAAAGTCAAGGAAAATAAAAGGAACGGAAAAGCAGAGCAGGCGCTCCTGCTCAAATTATGTGATGGGATGTATGTGAGAAGCCGAAAGTGAAAATAAGCCCTTTCTTGTAGGCTACAAATGCTATTTTCTATGTCGAGTGTAATATACGAACTCTCTGCTTGCCTCTCCAACCATTCTCTCCACCATCCAACCAACAGAATACTTATAGCTCTTTGTACAATACATGGGAATGGTAACTAGTTGTAGTTCTGTCGGAGAGACGTTGGAACGTATTAAGTATACAGTTTGAGAGAGAAAGAGAGTGAACGAACGACTTGTTCACTTCAGAGCATACTTGTCTTGCCCGATTACAAGGTGAACGGGTGAAAGCAAGTTATTGGCTTCGGATAATGTTTTCACCGTTGCTGTTTCTGCGGCTGCCACTCCTTCCTCTTTGCAACGTACTTTGTACTTATGTCGTGTCGTCCTTTCCCTACCACCACACACTACATATATTTACTCACAAACATACCCAATGCTCCTCCAGCATTACTCTACCACACTACATACTGGTAGGAGCATCACTAGTATTACTATTACACCGAAACTACTTACTTACATAATATGTTGGGTGTAAGTAGTATATAAGTAATATGTGTACGGAAAGCATTCACGTTTCAACGGGAGATGTTCTATACCTACCTACGTGTGAGTAAGTAGTGGTTGATGGAAGTAGTACATTTAAGTAGTATGTATTTGTATATGTGTATACATAGAGACATAGTAGAGTAGACATACATATGCCTTGGCGTTTATGTACACGTTATTACGACATTCCTCTTTTGTTCTCTTCATTCTCTCTGTCTTTTCTTTCCTTCTACACTCTCCGTTTTGTTCACAGGATTTCCTGCCTATCTTTGTCAGACTGAACTCAATTCAAGTCGAATCAACGAGCAAAACTGTAGAAAAGGAGGAAAACCTTTTCGTTTTTCTTTCTTTTCAAAATGCAATGCTATTATCTTACTGGACTTGACTTGTCGTGTCATGACTTGAATTTCTTTTTTTTCTCCTGCTCTAGATATGTCTTTCTTTTTGTAGATATTTTTTCCCTTGTTATAGTGCTCTCGCTTCAAAAAACAACCAAGCAAAGTAAAGCATTTGGATTTATTGGATTCTATGCTTAAATCATAGTTCTACTTAGTGTAGCATAGTAGTAGTTGTAAAACTCTGTACATACGATTCTGGGATTGTATAGAATTCTCGTGCCAAATGCATGAAGACTCAACCAAATTTACCAAATGCTGCACGAACTGCAAACATAGTGCATTCAGTAATAGTAATAGTAGAACATTATACGTGCACTAAAGTAGAAAAGAGGGGAAGAAGAATAAGAATATCATCCTTAGTTTCAACAAGGGCATAGACGTCATGGTACTTTTGCTATGCTGAGCTTTCGCCAACGCTTCTGCTTTGTAAATATATTAGGACTCGTTTTCGGGTGAGAATAACTGTGTACTACATGTACCTAACCTAAGGCATAATATTCTCATTTATACAAAGGGGAAAGAAAATACGTACATAAAATGGTGTACCAAACTATGGGCAAATGTTCACGATTTTTTATCATCAGTAGAACAATATACATACACAAAAGAGCGAGTTAAACATGAACATATTTACTCGGTGCGGTGGTTGAAGTTAAAACTCTATAAGAAAAATGTAACAGTAAATCATGGGCTAAACAGAGTGGCTTTTAACCACGGGAAAATAAATGTGTAAATGTTCCATGAGCGAAAATGTCAGGATATCAACATTAAGCAAATCCTGCAGTTGAAACACAAACGGTTGTACTTGTACTACTACAACACTAGTGTTAATGTAATGTTATGCCAGGCATCACCGTTGGCAAAATTCTACGGTTTAAATCCAGCACACGAAAGTTTTATCGTTATCAGTAACAGAAGCGCTTGGCTTTGCCACGGGCAAAAGCATTCAACATACATACCTACTTTCTGTTAGGCCGCATTTATACTACATACGCTCATACACCTTTAGTGGTATTAACCCCTACACTACCCAACCATCAGAGACTAATATCCGTCTTTTTATCACAATTGAAATTTTGTTTACTTACGGCACCAGTAAACGCTAACTAATACGGATAATCGTTTGCTTTCATGTTTTTCTGTGTAAAAACCAACACGGTTGATTTTTCCGATTTTTCCTCATGAAAGGATCCTATTAGGTATTTAATATACGTATATACAATATCATTGTGATTAACTCTTTCATATCCAGCAATAACTACATGCATAGTATACCTACTATATTTTATAATGTTAATACTACTATCAGAACAACAATAATAAACATGACAAATGTATAAAGACGGGAATCCTTTGTGATGTGAGTTATAAATAGTAGACAGGATATTTAATAAATAGTGGAAAATGACTTGCTGTGTATTTGAAGTAGCACTCTTGAGATAAAAGGGGAAAGATAGAAAATGTAACTATGTACTACATTGAGAGCTTATTATATAATTTATATCTATAGGAAATATCTGTACATGCAGAGTTTCCAGAGAGAGAATGAGAGAGATAGAGCAGAGAAAGAGCACTAAAGGCCGAATGATGCCGAGCAAAGTGAGTCAAGTAATGTAATGCTCAGTAAAAGCCATAGCGTCCCAACAACCAACTTTGAATCGCTTTGTCGATTCTTATTCTCATCTGATGCACATCCAGTTTAAGCATACTGTACAGACAGAGTACACATACACTGCACAAATAAAACTAACTCCTACGGTACTCTACTCCTATACACTGAGTACAAAATCCAGCATCTATCCATTCGCCCGCCTGCCGCCAGAAAGAGAGAGCGAGAGACTGAAGAGAAAGAGGGAAACCATACACAGATACACACAGCTGAGTGGAGTGAGTTGAGTAAGTAGTTGCTTTTGCAAGGAGCTAGCAAACTACAACTATTTTCCGTGCTCTTTATACATTGAGCTGAATTCTTAGCGACTTCCCTTCCTTTTTCCTCCTCTTCCATTTACTTTTCCTTGATAGTACACTTCTCATCTATTCTTAAAACTTTGGAATAGTCTTTATTTACTTTCTGCATACTTGAGTGTACACTCTGTTACGTGTATAGAGGTATAAATGCAATATCCTCTGTAGTATTCCTCCTTTCATTACTCACACAATATATACACGACATATCTCTCTCTCTGTACACGTTGTTCCAAATCCACACACAACACATACAAAACTACTACATACATACATACCCACTACCCACCTACAACACAGCTCTTACTTACTCCAAGTGCTATATAGTACCATGTACAAAAGCACTACATACATAGCTTAGAGAGAGAGAGAGAGAAATGTCTCGGGTGTTCAGTCGGGAAACTCCGAATAGATGAGAATGCGGATGCAGAAGGGAAAGAAGCCAAGGAAAAAGGGAAGTAGCAAACCGACACCGACTCTACCGACCCACCAACCAACCAACCGAACGAAGCACCCGCCGCACCACCACCGATGCAACGGAAAATTGATGGAGAAAGTCTGCTTGGCTTTCAAGGTGCCATTGTATTGAAAGCTTTGGACTTTCTCAACTCCCTCGTCTCTATACATCATCTCGCCCTCACTCACTCTCTCTCTTTCTCCCACTATTAAGTACATATGGACCTCAATGAGTATAATCTACACACATATATAATACATACATCCTTAGCTACATACATACACACAAAGCAATACACTACATATATAATGTATTGTATGCTAGGTATGTATAGGTATGTGGAGTACAAAGTGTACTCTGTATACTAAGAAATATATTACGTGTCTTCACAAAGTGCAGTTCCACTACAATGGCATGTCTATTGGCAACACTCAGAGAAATAGAGACTCTGGTGCATAAATATACACACAAGTCATACGAAGCAGATATATTTCTTTCTGGCTATAACATTACTGTAGGAAGATGACAATGGAACTATACGTTTCGTATTTGTATGTGGTGTGGAATGGCGAAAGGATGCCCATGCTACGTCCTATTGAGCAAGTAAAGCATGTGACATAACACTACACAAAGGAAAAGAGAGAGAGACAGAGACTCGAGTCTCAGGATACATTCTCATATACTTCGAACTGTATAAAAGTAGTTGGGTACCTACTTTTTCCTTTTATATTGAGCACGAACTTGCTTTCATTCTATTAGGTAGGTACTCGGTAGGTATGTTTTACTACTACTACCTTACTACTATTCGTGGGTTGCCTACTTACTCGTTATACTAGCATTTAGTTATATGGGTGGTATGTAATGTAAGTGCAATATAGTTGTGTTATATGCGATGCTTTGCTTTTTTGCTTGTTCGGATTGGATTCGAGTTCAAGACTAACGTAACGTATAAAGCTCACTCATCGAAAAGAACGTGAAGTGGAGGAAAGGCAAAAAAGGAAAGTATTACCGTAAGTAGTGCACTCTCGCCCGACTCTTCTTTACACACAAAACTCCCACAGTTCCGATCTTCATACTTACAAAACAGATACTGCACTTTCCTTTTCTCTCGCTTCGGTCTTTACATAACCTCTTTATTTTTATCCTCCTTAAGGCCCTCTAAACCATAAATATTATATTATATAAATTTGTATTGCGCACTCATTCAACACACTTCCAGCCTGTATTACTGCGTAGGTACCTATGGACGCGTGTTCTATATAGTTGTAGGTAGATATGCCATGTTTCTAGTCTATGAATGTGAATACGACGACTCTTTTCTGTTTGTGTGTCTTCCTCTGCAATGCTTTTACTTTCTTTATGTATTACTACATCAAGTGCTCTATAAATGCCAAGATACGCAATCATGTTCTCATACTAACAAGTCAAGTCTACTTGATGTGCTTCACTAGTAGTGCTACTATTAGCAGTGCGGGCAAAAGTAGCCCGCTAATGTAATGGTAAGAGAACGTGATGCATTCTGCATTGCAATGTGCATTTCTCAGACAATTCAACTGGAAAGACAAACACACTAAATAATACAATCTTTGCGCCTTTCTTTCTTGGAACGTTACATGCTTCTACTTTCCAGTAATGCACCCAGACAAAGAACAAAAGTACGTCGACCTATTGCTACTTATACCTAGTGACTTGTTTTCAAATGTTTACTACTCTCCTTCTTTCTCGTCTTTCATTGTGTCAAATCAAACTGTTTGTTGTTACTTGCACAAGAAATCAAAAGAATTATAAGTAGTTCTTCTTTTTTAATTGTTTACATGGACTTCTCACGTTATAACATTTTATCAATTTTCAAACATTATGGTGTTGCGTCTAGGTACTTGCCTATTATATATAAAATGAGAAAATAATAATTAACTCAAGAACGAATGGGCCAAATTGGTTCAAACTTCACATATGTTATCTGTGGTTATATAACAATGGTCTAGTATAAAAATGAGGTTACAGTGGCGTATTTAGGGGAAGGGCAACCGCCCAAACAGAATTTTCCATGGATCAAATTGGTTCAAACTTCACATAATATGTTATCTAAAGGTTATGACAATGGTCTCACAAATAAGGATGCCATGGCGTATTTAGGGGGAGGGCAACTGTCCCAACATTATTTTTTGGTTGCAACTTTACATAAAATGTAGCTACAACAATTGTCTAAACCTATCATAGTTATAATTACAATTTTAAAACTTTTATAATTGCTATTCTATTTAAACATACATCAATTATTTATATTAATCTGTTTAAAATAGTTTTATACATTTTAATATTTTTCTTTTAACAATTTTGCAGATATCATTCTATCCTATCATTCTTTTCCACCAGGTTCTGATATTTAATTAAAAGTCTTTTTTCCGTGTATCTGCCAATTTGTTATCATTGTTATGTATGTGTATTTACTTGAGTGTTACTAGTAGAGTGATATTCCATATTCTACGTATACGTGAATGATCGTCTTTTGCTTTAGTCTATGTGCGCCACACCAAAACATTTCTTACTTCAATTGTTTTGTTTAGTATTATGCTCTCTTGAAACAATTTCCAATTATACTTCGTTCTAACATTGCACTAGTGTATTAATTGGTATAGAAGTTTTTTTGTACTTTTTACATACCGGGACAAACCGGTTGCTTACAAAACAAAGTTGACATATTTTTTATAAAGTCACTTATGTTATGTAGCCCGCACAACTATTTAATGAATCATACAAGGAAAATTTCAATTCTTTTATATTTAAGTTATTACGGACACTAAAAACGATAAAAATGAAAACTTCTCAAAATAATTTAAGCTGAAAAATACTTTTCCTTGTTTCTTCAAAATAAATACTGAAATGACACAAAATGCTTTGTAAAATATTTGGGTACCTATAATTTGTAACAAAATTGTAATTTTTAAAATATATATCTCATATATTTACACGCAAAACATACCCCGACATTTGAGAATGAATGGCTGAAAAACTATATGCATGTACTTCAAAGCAGAAAACGGAAACATGAAAACAGCATGTAAAAAAGCGAAAATGGAAATTGTAGTTGTAGCAGAGAGTGGGAGAGAAAGGACAAACTCATGAGACATATGGACGGAGAGGAACGAACGGACAGATAGATCAATATTTCACCCATCAAATTTCCTATCTGAATCTGCGGTACGCCAATGGTCGTTGTGGCATCAAAACCACCACCATTGTAACTACGAGCAAGCTAAATGCCAGTGAACCGAACTGACAAGGAGAGCGAGTGAGTTGATGTGATGACTGTCTACAGCCTGTCATTTCTCCACATATTTATGACACTTAATATAACACCGTCACTTTTTCTTTGCTAAACAGCCAACACATATTTTTCCACAGCTACACACGACCACTACTCCACACACATCCTTAACACCACCATGCATTGCTGCATAGTAATTTAACACATGGCTACATTTACATTACACTATTACACACGAGTCCTTCCGTCCTCCATACTCCATATAATATTGCTATTATAATATCTCAAGTACATCTAAAGTAGTATTCCATAGTACTGTACAAAATAATTAATCATAATACTTGCAATAATAATACACGCAATTTTTAACTATACCTCGTAATACCTACCTAGCAGTACCTACTGTACTTACTACAAATCTTATGCAAAACATATTAAAAGCACCAGTACATGAACGACTAAATATATCTTCAATAAATACAATTCATAACACTTTGCGTGCAATGCACGAGTACCTAAACAAATACATCGGGATAGATAAAATTAAAGCAAAAGTTATAATCAGAAAGACCACGCAGCTTAACACTTATTAATGCTGAAATATGTTTCACCATGCATATGAGGGGAAATGGAAGTGTAACATTTATGTATATTATGTAAAAGGGGTGGTAAGTTTATTAGGTATAGCTATTCATGTATGTATATGTATTATAAATAAGAATGGTAAACTTAAAGTAAAGAAGATTGTTTTATTTGTAGTATAGCATAGGTAGGTATTAGAATCTGTACAGGAGAAAATGATGTAGAAGGATATTAAAGGGAGGAATATTTTGTGTGGTACAAAGAAAAAGGGGGTATGAAATTTGTGTGTAGTGTGCATATGGAATGTATTTATTCTAAGTCGCACATCAAAGCAAAGAGCAGGAGTAGCAGGAGAAGTTTAGCGGAGAGAGAAGCATGTCAAGAGCTAAACTGATTGTCGGTGAAACTTTGTGACTGAATTGAAGTGAAGTGGAATAGTAGTAGTGTGAGTTGTGAGTGGTATACGTATGGTAGTATGGTATGGTAGTAGTTGGGAGAGTGAATAGAAAGATAGCAAGAATGGGCAAGTCAAAGTCAACTCACTTCTCTTTAAGTAACTAACAAAGTGTTAACGCGGAGTGTATAATGTGATGCAATGTACAAAAGAGTAAGAATCATGATGGTGAAAAAGTTGCGCTTCAAGCTCATTCTTCATAATTAGCTCTTGTAGAGCACCCACTTCTTTTCTTCGACTTCCCTTCGGTTTTCTTTCCGCCGCTCCTAATTACAAATTTCATCTCCATCTTGAAACCTTTCCAATAAAAGTCGCTTTGTCTTTTTCGTTGACATTCCCAACCATTTCTCCACGCTGTAGTGGTAGTTAGTAGATTTACAACAGTTTTAAGTATTATGGCATTCTGGCAAAGTCTGTGTGAGCTATAAAATGTATAAAGTGCATGTAAATTTTTAGAAGCTTTGTAACACAAAAGAAAAAGAAATTCCCAGACTAAACTAGGTATACTCCATAATACTTAAGTTATAAGAAAATACAAAGTATACTTCTCTCTCTGTGTATAATACATACTTTATACACAAACTAATGTTCTCTATGTTTTTGATAACTTCATACTAAAAAGCAATTTGCAGCATTGAAATAGAAATGAGTCTCACAGGGTATTTTGACCAGTTAGTAAATACTTTGTTCTTATATAACAAGCTAAAAAAGACGTTCGATTTTCATTTAGTTTTCTAAATGATGATGATGAGGACTAGGATTATATGATGATGATGGCATGCTGCTGTAATAATATAATGTAATGCACGTAAAGCAGCAAATGGAATACTAAGGTTTTCCTGAGCAAACTAAAGAAGATAAGTGTCTCTTCTATGCACCACAAGCGCCGTAACACTAACTTTTAGTTTTCCTAGTGGTTTAGTTTGGTTTGGTGAGTATGGTAATGTTGCCTAATGTAATAGCTCGTATATATAGACTCCACACTCCACACCAGTAGAAGTACACACATACTAACTACTGCTGCTGGTGTTGTATATAAAAGCTTTTTATGTAATAGCAGGGTAACAACCAACTATTAAGTATACGTACCTACTCTAATACCTACCTAAACGCCTTTATACACCACACACTACACACAACACTGTATAAATATATCTAAGTATAGCAAACTCATTTAAGTAGCAACAAGCAAAGAGCAGCAGAACAGAACAGACCCATCTCATTGCCACGCTGCGTTTCAACGTGTTAAAAGAACGTATCGAGTAAAAACTTCACTCCTCTCTCTCGCAGTTCTCTCAGTTCTTCTCACTTGACTACTTTACAGCCTTTTCTTTAGTTTTTACTCGACTCGAGCTGCCGAGAAGGTAATTTATGCTGGAGGTGTTCCAAATTCATCCAATTCCTTAGCATTTCGTTGCATTCACTTCATTCGGATTTTTATCTACCAAGGTTTTCACTTCTTCTTTTATTGGGTAAGTAGTCTAGCAACTCGGAAAACAGTCTCGTCTAGTAGTCTGCCTCGCAGATGATTTGTAGTCGATGTACTGTTCATCAAATAATGGCCTACCGTTTGCTTGCTTGGTCTGGATGACGAGAGATGCTAAATTATCTTAGTTAGCAGCTACTGTGCTTTCCACACATATTAATCCCACGATTTTTCACAAGTGTATTTAAAGATGAAACATTGACTTCCATTGACGATTTGTAAGAGCCCACTGACTCACTACCTACATACTTCATTACTCCTATACTTTATGCTTATTAAATCAATCACTCTTCCACCACACCACACCAATCCATACATAAACCATCTAAACCTTTGTAAACAATAATTCTATTAAAGTAAACTCTACTGTTATATCTACCTAGCACTTCGCCGCACTCTGTACTCAACTCACATTATTAATATAAATATGTGTAAGGACATGATTTATTTAAAGATATGCACAGCACTTATTTATGTAGGTTATCATAAACATGCACAGATAAGTAGAATATTAGTAGCAGTTAAGTAGTAATAGATATCTCACACATAAGTACTGTATTATACTGATACTGTGCATGTAGAATGGAGCAAACGAAGCGTGACACACTATTGGAATACACTTTCATGTACAATAATACACACACAACTACCATGCATACTCGTATATTATATATTGTAGCTTAATACAGGTAACTATATAACCAAAGGAATTTTCAGACCACCATGCAAGCATAGTACACATTACATACAATCACCTTCAAGTACAACAGAGATACAAGCTTATTATAGAAGTAGTAGTACAACAGTACAAGTGTCTAATAGGCTTATGGTGCAAGTTTCTACACACATTAGTAGTATCAGAGCATTATCTGTACACACAGTAGTTGTTCGCTGTGTACGTATGCCATGAAGCGAGAAAATGATACACAAAAGGCAAACATCAACTGCTCATAAGTAAATGTTGTTACTGTAAATGTAAGTAATGTATTTATGTGTAGAACAGATCACGGGAGCGATGATACAACAATCATCATCATCATCATTCTAAACAAATACATGATACATACTCATCATAGACACATTTGACAGTACTTAAGTATCAAAGTGAGGATGCATTTCCCGTAGGTACATTATATTTATATGTTTACAACTTATGTCCTACTCCCACCATCAAGACATAGCTAAATACATACATAAGTACCTCCAACTACTTTATAAATGCACAAACACAGATGTGATGAAAATGCAAGCGCTACACTGTGTATTACATGTAAATAGGTATACCTATAGGTACATACATAAATATTTTTTTATGTATATAGACAATGTAGTAAAGCAAAGTAAAGGAACCTTTGTAAAGTAGTAAAGTAAAGGAGTGTGTAGTACACAATAATAATAATAATATCTGTGTTGTGTGTTGTACGAAGTGAATTGGCTTTGGTTGACTGGTTGGTCTACGCTGCTCGGGCTGTCTGTTTAGGTCTGTGCTGTGATGCTTTGTAGTGGAGCGATTGGGATGTGAATAAATGAAGTGGCTGGTGAACTGAGAGAGGAGAGCAAGAGCAATGCCACAGAAGAGAGCCACAGAGCCAGGGAGCAAACGATGTGATGAAGATATGTTGTGTTATGTTAAGTTGAGTAGGCAGTTAGAGCTGAGTGAGTGAGTGAGAGAGTTCGAGTGAACATTGGATCATCACATCACAGTGAAGATGAGTTGATGTGATGTGAATGAGGAGATCGAGTACTTCTCTCTCTCTCTACTCCAGTTGAGTAGATATGTTACTTATTCGTCCAACAAGCCAGTAAGTAATACGAAGCACTTAATAGACATCAAAACACATATAGCACTCTCTGTGTATTTCTAATATGAATTTGTGTACAATATAATACAGCTCATAGCACAGCTTCTGTTCTATGCATTAGAATACTCGAGTAAAACCCCTCTGCGACGACTTCAACTTATGTGGATTTGTAATAGGAGCAGTGCTGTAGATGTCGACATGCATAAAAATGTGTATCTGTATACAGAATAGCATGTACAAGGCAGATAATAAACTGATACTAACTAGTGTATAATAGTTAGTAGCATTCATACAAACTTTTTCACTATTTTATACATACAGCTCTTCCACACTTACAAACTAATATGTTGCTGTAAGTTGGTAGTTAGTGTATTTGTATCGGAGAGAGTCACATTCACATGTAGACTATACACAGAGATACTTGATGAGATGATGATAAACTTTAGTTAAAACTTATGTTTTGCTTGCTTGCTTACTTACTTATACTGTAGCTCTTTTTAGTCTGGTAGCAAGTTAGTAGTTGGGGTTGGCGCAAATGAATCCGGGAATGAAAAGACTATAGTGTGTTTTCTAGTCTTTGAGTATTTTATATGTATGTGTGCGATTCTGTGTTTGTGTGAATATGTATATAGTGAGTAAATTGCATATGAATTTTTGTAGCATATGTAAAATTACTACTCGTAGATCGGATTGGCTATCTAGTATCATTATATATGGCTTCATCTCTTTATTATTACTTCTTTGCTTTTCTGTGTTGAGATAGTGTATAGGGTGAGTTGCATAGGAGGAGAGCGAGTTACTTTATCTCAACGTTAATATGCACAAAGGTTCGCTTGTTATTTGCTGGTTCGTCCGGCGAGATAAAAAATCTACAGCAGTAAGTATAACATCATCATCACATTAGCCATGTTACATTTATGCATACTGGATCTACATCTGCTTACGTAGATGTACATTGGAAGTGATGTGTTTATACTGTGACGTGCTACTCTGTTTGTACATGCCACACACACATACACACAAACACACAAGAGACGACGACACTGAAAGTGTAATAATAATATGACTTTACCACTATGTCGTCGTACTGTGTGTGTGTCGTGTATTATAATGATGTTTAGTTACTTTGTTGGTGGTAAACACACTGTGCTGCCGTGGCGTATATAATAGTTTATATAAATATGCTTCAAGAGTTACTTTACTCGACTATTTGTACGTTTTTAATAGCAGGACTAACACACACAGACAGTTGAAGTATGTGAGAGATATATATCAGTATGGAAACAGAGTTTGTTGTACAGATTCAGATAGCGATGCATGTAAAATACACACAAAAATATATATGTAGTAGCACTGTGCTTGTATTACGATAAAATGAGCCGATAGTTGCTAGTACTTGGTTTTCATGTTACACAGCAGAGAATGCCTTTATATGAAAAGATAAAGATGCTAGCATTTTTTTCAGTGAAATGTGAATGTGAAGTCAAGTAGTAAAAACAGGCAAAATGAAACGAAGACGAATACGAAAAAAGCATTTAGCATGCAGTCATCATGTAAATACATATGTTTGCAGGAGGTTTGTAGTTTTCTGTTGTGTGCTCTACGTGAACCGGAGAATAGTTAAGTTTTACTGCTTCTCTACAGCTTCTACCACCACATACAAATACATAGGCATAGCGTTTCACATACAGTGTGTTGCACATCCTAAGACAGAATTCAATGCCCCTGCTACATAAATACAGAAAGGAATAAAAAGAGCGTTATGGTGCACTGCATCTATTATACCCATGTGTGCTATTGAACAACACACCACCCTGAACATTCGTCTCTTACATAGACATGTACATACCTACCATATACTTACTACATACGTGTATACTTGAAAGACCGAGAAGAGAGCGAGAGAGAACAAAGTTGAACTGGTGAATACTTATTCCTACAAACTACAAGCACATGCAAGTATATCGCATTAGGTTTATACATATTGTACATACATGCATACACTCCTATACGTACACCAGAGTGGAAAAGGACGAGACTGTGTGATGATATGATGGTGTGTTGGAAATATATAGAGGCATAGAAGTGAGTGGTGGTGGTGAGCCAATAAATCCTGGACTGAATACATACAACGTTTACACAGAGCCCATTTAAAGCACGGAGGAGGATTCGTTGAGGTTACCATACCACGGGCAAGTAGCAAGCAACCAGAACCAAACCGATTTCTTGCTGTCGTATTCCGTGCAATGCTATAATAGTAATACTATGTACTATTGTAGGTAGGTACATAATACAGTGGAGATAAAACGCTCCTACTGCTATACCATGCTACATACTTCTTGCTCTACTACTACATATATCGCTATGTGTAATGTTGTTCCGGACTGCTGTTACATTTAAGTTCCGTCGAAATAGGATTAGGTACTGTGTGTAACACGAAGCAGTGCACAGAACCAACCCTATGTTATGTGAGTGTATGGATGTTATATAACCCATGGAAGTATTTTACTGGCAATAATGCAAACAGATATATTATAGCCATTCAAGCAGTACACGATTGGAGTGTGTTAGTACACACATTTAGCTGATCGGAAAGCAAAAAGAATTATGTCCATGTACATTTTAAGTCGTATTTACCATTTTATTTTCATTATACTGTGAATGCACACCGTGCTACACGAAAAATAAAAATATTACATTCTTCAATAGATATGCCTATGCTTAAGCATAGGATCCCCACTTCTGCACATACTTAGTGATGCTATATAGGTAATAACCGCTAAAAGGTTGATGGCCATTATTTACTTAACTTTTGTTTATGCTTTGTGTTCTATACTTCTACTAATCTGTCATACTATATATACAGACGCATTAGTAGATACACAGACCAAGGAAAGGAAGGTTCTTTATACTGCACTTCTACGAATGATATCACTAACCAGTTGTGATTTGGTCTAATAGTAAAATGGATAGTACGAATCGTTAAAAGCCTCACACCACGTGATGTGATTTGATCCAGCTAGCTCTATATAGGTTATAGAGATACAATTAGACGCGCCTAATAAAAACAAGCTGAGCTAATCAATGCGTTGAGAAAGCAAAATGAGCCAGAAGAACAAACGAGGAGCTTTTAACCCCTTAACTCTGATAATTTCTCCTCATGTATTCCGTATGATTATCATCATCATCATCATCTGTAAATCATTACTTTATGATTAAAAAACAGCTTCAGCAATCATTTCCAACTCTCGGTTGAGCTCAAATGATGATGTATATACGTTTACACATTACACATGCGGTCCTTTTTGGTGTGGAGTCATTCTCGTTCTTCTTGCAACTTACATTCCACCCTGCCTACTTCGAACTGTTCGATGTTCGTACTTTTACACTACACTACTAAACTACTAGCAACAAACCAAACCAAGCACTGCATACGTCGCTCTGAATTTTTTTCCTTGTATCATCATCCGACAGAACATCTTTACCCAACAAATTCTCTAGATACTGTTTTTGCTGTATGTTTGCTATTGCTTTACAATACAATATTATGCTAGAAGCAATTTCTAGGTACTGCCGTATGTTTTGCATGTAGTATTCGAATTAATTGTGTTATACCGTGCTAAGTATTACTTATACATTGTACCATGCACGTATAGTACAAACAACATAATATGGAAGCGGCAGCGTACAATAAGCCGACTTTATTCCTTCTCTATGTCTATATTCCTTTTAACAAAACATCATATTAGAAAAAGACGTCTCTGAATACTTAGTTTACCACTACAGTGTGGTATTGTGATCTGTTACGTGTGTTTGTGTACAGACTTGTCTTTATATTAAAGCAAAGCAATGAAATTGGAACGAGTAGTGGTGGAATGGAGTGGAATAGAAAAGTAAGATAAAATAAAGTGAAACGAAATGAACTACTAGGAGCGAAAGACTAGTGTCAAAACAAAAGTGGCATCCAATTCCAAAGTGCCAGTCATTCGATTTCAATGAAGAAGGGGAAACAAATATAAGTACTAGACTGTACTCACTGCACAGCAGCAGCTATGTCTCCTATCTGCGTGTTTCGTGTATATGTACAACAGTACTGCAATAGAATACACGACAAGAGTCAAATCTATACACAGAGAACATTTATATAAGTAAGTTCTAGTTACTTTGCTACTGTTGCAACGAAATGGAACTTGGAAAACTAAACGGAAAACTGATACAATAAACTTGCTATCTTAAAAGCGCAAGTATTTTCCTCGGAATCTTTTCAAACAAACTTACTGATCTTGAACTGCTCCTGTTATACTTGGTTATATTATTATAGAAAAACAATATGTAACCTAGTAGTACCTACTGCTTCTAGAAGTACTCATCTTCCCAGAAAAAATCGCGTCTCCCCCTCTCCAATGTCTATTTCACTCTATCTCAGTATTGCATCATTTTATACGTGTGTTGTGTACGTCTGTCAATGGTGTTTATTAAAGGAAAATCACAGAAAGTTTTTATAAGCAAGGAGTCTGTATAGGTAGATATACTTTAAAAGCACAAGGATAACATTATTTTTCGTTTTAAAAAGGTGTCAATTTTACGAGAGTAGTTATCGAGGGAAATTGTATAGCAAAGAAGTTAAAGGTAGAGGAAACTAAAATAAAATAAATCTTTTACAATAGAATGAGCATACAAATATACATACTAAAGTAGTATAACCATAACCCGAGGAAAACAAAGTTGTAGTTCTATGGGTGTATTATAATAATGCATTAGTAAAAGGCTCTTTTTCTTTGTGGTGGTGTATGTATAATAGTTATATATGAAGATGAGTCAAAAACAAGTAAAATGTTTAGACAGAAAGGCAAGGCAGGGCTGTGATGTGATGCGAGTTGCTTCTCTTTGACTGACTAAGTCGTCTATCTCATCAACTCGACTCAATTTAACTGAAGCTTCACATCCACAATACATTCATGATGGCCTACAGCTTCACAGCTTCAAATAAATGGCAAAAGCAAGTAACACGCCAAACTAGGCATCTCTCTCCTTTTCTTTTACAATTTACAACACAAGCTATTTTACTTACAAGTGTACTATGTACACTTCTTTCTGTACTTATACTAAATATTATAATGCCTACGTACAATGTAAACGTGTACAAAAGACACTCTCCACAGAGCATAAGTAACGTGTAGGTGTAGCACACATAAATTACTCTACGTAGCAGTAGGTACCCTAGGCAGACCAACAAAACACAGTATTTACAAATGAGGCTTTGACTCTATGCTTAAAGACACAAACTCGAGTAATAGCCACAATGATATATATTTGACTAAATACAACTCTCGAGTGTGTCTGCAACAAACAAAAGTACCTATAGACCTTCAACATTCAACTAACAATATTGCACTCCTACAAATACTTCAACTACGACTAATACTACAATTATTACATTGGTATGCATACAAAATAGATACACATAATAGAAGCAAGAGTCGTAGTGTATAGTTCAGTAGTGTAGTACACTGCTATAAAGACGACGACACGGTCGAGTCAAGTGAACTCTACAGCAGTTTTGGATTTGCATTACATTAGTTAAAAGACTGGAAGTGAAGACAGAGTGGAGGAAAGCGTATGCCTACATAACGTAGACAATAGAGTGGCACATAAATGGAGCATAGTTTCAGGACAAACAATATGCTTACATTGTCCTAAGTACTGTTCACAACATGGAAATGGAATACAATACAAGAACTAGTTAAGTTCCAGCCAAGCCAACCAGTCAGTAGTCTAACCAAGTAGAACACACAAAATAATATCTCTCTTTTATATTCCTTTATACACACAGATATAGCATACTAGTAGAATACTTTGTATTTATACAGTGTATTGTAACAGTGCACTAGGTAGGCACATCACATTACTAGGAGTATTAGTCCTAGTAGTCGTGTACGTACTAACATATATAAATACTCTAACACAGCAAGCAAACCAGCAGTAGTACTAAAGTAAAGTAAACGAAAGCCAAAAGGAATGGTTTATAGTTTCGGTAGTTCTCCCTTGTTCTGTCTTTCTGCTTATTGCCAATGCAATCGTACACTGCTACTTCTATACAGAACATACTACAAGAAAAGGAGCGAAGCAGGAGCCATGCCAGTCAAAGGCAGTTTACTAGTTTGCTAATGCAATAGTCAGCTCGGTCTCTGTGTGTGTTAGTGTAGTATATTCTATGTTGTATGTAAGTGCAAAAGTATATATTGTATATAAACATTGAGAAGTAAGTTTAGTGTACTCTTACAGTACTCCGGGTATAATAAACATGTAGCTACTACTAGTGAGTAGTAGTGTTAGTGTTGCTAAAGGAGTACGGTGTGGCAGTAGGGAAAGAGCAAGTAAGCAAAGCACACACGATATGCCGAGTATACTTAACTTAACCATTTCTCACTACACACAGTGAGTGAACAGCCTTTATGTTAGTTATACATCCAGGAGAAGCAGCAGTTTCGTAGTGTATCTCTGTGTGTAAGTTTTGCCGAGTGAGTATTCTCCAGCCTTTTTGACTAGAGCTGTTGTATGTAACTGCATGCTCTGTCTCTTCTGTTCAATTCAGGCCTTGCGTGGAAAATGGTGGTGGTAGATGGATGAGGATGGAATGGAATAGAAATATGGTAGTCCCAAACAAACCAAACTTAACCAAACCAAAAGACTGCACGAACCAAAAACTTATTCACTAGTATATAGAAGTAGCAGTCTTATTCGTACACTACACTACCCGACTCATCCAAACCATAAAGCTTCTAGTATGCCACAGAAAGAGAGTGAGACAGAGAGAGAGCTTTGTATATTATGCTACACGTAATGCTACTAAAAGAGTTCCTATCTTCCAATAATATATTTATCAATGTATCCGTTGACAAAATATGCCTTTTATATTTTTACACATAACCAGCCACTTTGACAAGTATCATCGTACAAGTCAAAATCATCCGAGAACAATTCATAAAGTAGGAAACTGTCTATTAAATAATCCATTTGTTATAAACATTATAATGCTCTTTGCTCGTCTTCCCCGCTTTTTACGAGGGTAATGATACTATGACTCTTGGAGAAAAAGTCGTAATATGAATTTTCTTTCTCAAGAACTTTATAACCCTAGGTAGGTACTCTTCACTCTGTGTGTAATACGATTCACGGAATTTATGTGTACCTATACACTATAGGTATGGATCCATGAACGTACCTACTATGTATTATAAGATCAAGCTACACAACCCAAGAAAACCAAGCTACACTAAATCAATTCCTTTGTATAAAATCCTAGTAAAGGGAGTATACACTATATACGTACCAATATTATTTTTCCAGTCTCATATACTTATCCTAGTGCATGAACACAGTATGTGAACGCAGAAATATGCACAGTATAAAATGTACAGATACATACGTAATACATAATATTATATACAAGGTGATTTTATTCAGACTAGGTAGGTGAGTGTAGTTAGTGTAGGCAGTAGGTGCTGGGTAGGTTTATGTTTATATTAGTTGTGTACCTACCTTGTATGCATACATACATTTACTTATATTTATACAATAGGTAGGTATATACACACATACATTATATTGTACATACTCTTCGTTTATTCCACATCCTCACATTTGACACTTTAAACACACACACCACTCTTCCCATGCATTAACTCTACAAAGTTCTCAGCAAAAAGTTTACGCAGTAGGCTGGCTAAATTTTCGTAAATTCATTTCGGCTTGTGTGCACCAAAGGGGAATCAACTTGTTTTACGTGAACAGGTTTCTACAACACAGACACTAACGTTGGTGTCTATTGTAAAAAATCTGAACTCTAAATGGACGAGGGGATTGCTTATTCTTACACTGCTACAAAACACACGAGGAGATTGCTTCCAATTGTAGTGTAGCACAGGCAATCCTTAAGCATTGCTGAAGCCAGAGCAGGAAAACTCACTACGACATACAATTTACTCGACAGAAATTCCTATTTTGTTTTTCGAGGCCTACGACACACTCAACAGCATCCTACACTTCGCCTTTAGAGCATCAACCAACTCAAACCAAGTAATGCTGTGCTTTTGCTTCAATAGCAGAGCTCTTTGCTGGAGAATTCAGTTCACTTCAGTACTGAACTCAGTGAAGCTTTGCCTTATGTATGTGTGTGTAGCGTTAGATTACATTGTAGAAATAGGATAGGATATTATGGGCTCGTTTCCTTTACTTTGGCTGAGTACATTCATACACACACTTATATTGAACTTGTACAGTACCTACTGCACTAGTAGGCATATATGATTTTAGTGTATAAAGCTCTACACTTTTATTTTTCGTATACAAGTACAAGCCTAACGAAGATAATATAATGTTAACACACACCGTGATGAGTAAAGCATGCTCATCTCATGCTTTACTTCATGGAATGAAATGGAAAGAGCTTTACTAGCCTTAGATTCGAATTGACTATATGCACATTCTGTGCGTTGTGTTATGTGTCGTGTGTTTGTATGTATGTATGTATGTAAAAGAAAAGTCTCTTTACGCTTCTAAAACACGTAGTGGTTGTTATGCTGCATATGATTGCATTTTGCACTACATGGTTACGTTGTTATATTTATATCAACTGAAATTGTGTTACGTACTAGAACACTATTGTAGTATTTATATTGTATTATGCACATGTATGCTAGTTATAAGTATGTATTTCGAGAATAAATGCAATATGACTGTAGTTTGCTGTTAGTCAAGTGAGTCCGTGTATAAAAGAGAAGGCATTGCTCTGTTCGCTGTAAGTAATAATGTGTAGTCGCTACTTATACGCTCGTATAGTATGTGTTTTGTGTATGTGTAGCATGTATTCTCCATTTTATCATCAGACTGCAAACGGAACTACTAACTACGACTAGAGGACTCATAAGCAAACCTCACCAAACCGTCGTATGCACACACATAGGTATTGCGTAGAACAATATAGGAAGTGAAGCAGCAAAATGCTTTACGTGTACGTGTAATACACTCATATTGCTTTTTGTCTTGTATAAACACATTCATTTATATGTTGGGAAAAGCTAGAGGATTTCATACGAGCGAATGAGCCGAAAATCCAAATCTGTTACACACAGAGCAGAAAAAGAGAAAGAAAAAGACTCAAGTCGATGTGGTGTGGTTGTATAAAGTGAAGTCTAAAGTAGGTAAACGTAAAAGTGTAGGGCTAGTTGAGCGCTTGAGTCCTAGCTAACCAAAACCAAGGCATGAAGCCATAGTGAAGCCAAACCAAGCGAGCCATGCCATGGTAAAAGTAAAAAGCATTGCTTACATTGCTCAATGCGTATCGTCGTCTCGTTCCGCATATCGGAAAAGGCTTCTTTGCTTTAGCATTCCTGCTTCCTTGCCTTGTTAAGCTAAAGGGAGGCTAAAGCTAAACCAAACAAGGTGTTCCGCTATGCTCTATGCTTTTCAAGTAAAGACTCTTATACTGTAATATGTGCTGCATTACAACATACGTGTACCAAGTTTAGCAAGCTATCCAATCCCTTGTAGTATTTGTAGTAGTAGTAACAGTGTAGTAATAGTATTTGTATTTATACTTGTATGTGTGTTTTATACCGCATGTAGTATAGCGAAGTATTGTATAATAGTAGAGTGAAGAAGAAGTATCTCTTGTGAACTACAAAGACATTATATGATATGTCTGTATAAAGAGGTATGTATAAAAGATCTGGTAAAATTACATGGAACAAATGATTCTTCTTCTTTCTATCATGCTCCTATCTTTCTTTTCTCTTTGGTTTGTTTTATTCTGAGGATGAAATCGTCATGCAATCCAATAGCCGAGTAAAAGAACTTCTTTTCTCAATCTTGTACGCTTCCTGACAAAGAAACGAGTGGCGGATGGGATGTAATAATATATAAAGAACAAAACTCAGATCGAGATGGCTAGGCGAGCTCAGGATTTTCTTTGTAGGCTGTTATGAGTCTTGAACAATGCTCTGCTGTCTGTGTAAAATGTACCAACCTATTCAATTCTCCTTTGACCAAATACGCAAAGCAATATGTATTCCTTTCCTCCAACACAAAACACAACTAAACTCTAAACCTTCTTATATAGCACAGACTCCTAGTATATTATGTGTAGGTACTCACACAGTACTTGAGTGTAGTAATACTTAGTAATACGTACCAAATACATTCTATACACACTATTGTATTTTATACCTAAGTATGAATGCACACGAACTACGTTGTATAGTAATAATAGTAGTACATAAGATTTGCTGCATTTGGCTTTCTTCTTTTTGTCTGACTTTTTCCATAGATTCGGATGAAATGTGTGTGCACTGTGTGGAGTTGTTCAGTAAAGCAGTCAGTGTGTTGTGTGTGTGTCTTTTCAGCTTTAGACAAAGTGTACCTATACTATACAGCAGTGCACACACACACAGCTCTTGATTTGATTTGATATGTTTCTTGACTATCTTGACTTTCATTTCTGAGACATATATAACACAAAAGGACAGTAATGGTTAGTTATATTTATATTATATTTTACAACCTGGGGAGCAGTCTGCACAAAGTGCATTCGAAGAATTCATGACATAACATTTCATACCACACTCAACATTAAGGATGGGATTGGACAGCAAAGTACCTTTTGTAAATAATAATAATAATGCTGATGTGAAGTGAAGTGAACCACATTCATATCATGTCTTTTTCTTTTTGCCGTATACTGCAGTAAGTAAGTATAAAATAGTTTTCCTGTATTCATATGCAACTACTTCTTCAACTATTGCCACTCCTCCTCCACACTAACACAAGAATTAGATATTGTACTATCAAAGCTACCTCTTATGTATTAAAACACAAAGCAACACAATGCACTATCCTCTTATAGAACAAGTGTTGATTTAACTCGAGCTATTTCATCACGGACTCTTTTTTATTTCACGTTCTTTTCTTCCATCGACTAAATTACAACAAATTTACTCTTTTCTTGTTTACTTTCATAGCTAACATACACAGACAAGTGTAACTGTATCTAGAATTAATATGTGCACTATAGCTCAGCTAATAATGTTTTTTGTCAGCGCACACATACTTAATACGCTCCTAATACACATGCACGTATTAGTTTGTTATGTTAGACAGAAAAAAGAAAGAGAAAAATACAAATACCTATTTACCACTTAACTTAGCAAGTTAAGTACACAAATACCTAACATAACATTACACACCAGTATAACACACATGTTTCTTTCACATGTATATACACACACTACGTAATATACCAACTAGTATGTGGTAGTCGTACTGTACTAGTAATAATAATACTTTACTTTAACTTAAAACGCATCTGCATTACCATCACATGATACTTCAGTAGATAATACATATATAGCTCTACTATAGAATGGCAACTTGACATCTTTTGCGTATCGCATCTTGACTGACTCCACACAGTACACTACTATACCCTCCAGTATGTAACTACATGCATAATAAAACATAAAGAGACATGACTACATGGAGAGAAACGACACGACGACAGACAAGACAAGAAGACAGCCTTTGCGCTTAGCGTGCAGCTTGAGCTTACGTACGCATGCATACACAATTACGTCTGCACATACACGAGATATCACTCACACTCTACTTCAACTCTCTAACTTATATATCAATACAAAAGCAGAGAAGAATGAATACATAATACATTAGAACCTGACTACAAACACACACACATTATACACAGTTTTTTACAAATACTTCCTTTAGTTACACCTTGCCATACTTGGTTTCATTCGCTCGGCTCTGTGTTTATAGCATAGTGCTGCTCGTTCGCATTTAGAAAAGTTTGGATTGATTGTTTTAGCATGTACATACAAAATACGAGTTAGCTAGTAGCTTTGCGTGGTTTACCTACACACATGCATACTCGTCGCTCCTTATTATTTATTACGTGTGTGCTCAACTCAGCTTTGCTTATAAATACAAACTAAGTAATACAATAGCTACAACTTGTAATAGAATTTAAGTGTAATATTTGTATTCTTTGTGTTAAACTGTAAGTAAGTAGTATGCACAATATCATAATTCATGACAAACCTTTGCCTGCTATTAATAAGTAAAAATATTTTATTGTATCTGTAAAGAGTAAAGGCACATTGTATATAGTATACCTAGGTACTAATAAATGACTCGAGTGAATTATATTGTAGCAGTAGGTACTTGTAGTTTGTAGGAACATTGAATAAGATTATTACTCGAGACATTTCTATGCAGACGAGTCTTGACTAATAGAAGAAGACAAGACACATTATTTTGTGTGTAGGTTTGTTGGTGCATTTACAACACTCAGCCGAGAACACAACATCATATCACATCATCAACATTCTACATCATCCAATCCGAACCAAACCAAACGAAACCACTCCACGGTTGTTATGCTATGTGATGAGAAAAGCATACAGGCAGAAAGACCAAGTGAATTGAGTGAGTGTCGGACAGACGGCTACGATGAACAACGACTAGGGTTAATGCTAAAGCCAAAGCTAAACTACTATGATAATATTATACCAACCATTAACTATAAACTTTACACACGAATGTGTTGTGCTGTACACACACAGATACTACATAGCACTATCAACACAGTAAAAAGGAGCATACCTACTTTATAACTTCTAGTATCCTAACTATACTCGTAATATTATACACACAGATACAAATACAACACATACTGTAGAATAGACACTAGAGATACTAGAGAACTACGTTAGAGCTATTTACCGAGACTCATAAGAGAATACATTGGAGAAGAGAGTCAGTTCAGTCAGCACTAAATACAACACAAAAGGTGGATAGATCTGGCATAGAGTAAAAGAGAGAGAATGAGAAGGAGCAGAGTGACTCTGTGTAGTAGTAATAGTATAATAGCAGTGTGAGTGATACAGAGAATATAATAATGCTGGTATGGTGTGGTGTGGTGTGGTGTGGGAAAGAGAGTACATGTTCAACACTGGAAACAGTCTGTAGTGTATATGTGTGTGTTGGAAGTAGGCATAGAAAATAATATTATACTAGTTACTACTTACTTTAAGGCTTAATGTTCTCTGTAACTCTCTTGGGCTTGTGTGTGTATGTGTAGTAGTGGTAGTAGTAGTGTGTGTAAGTGTATATTAGCTGTAGCCTGCCTTTACTACCATACTACTACTCTTGCACAGCTTTGCAAGCTAAAGGCATATTACACTACAGTGTATTTGTATGTATGTACGTACATGCTACACACATAGAGAATACAGCGAGAGCTCTACAGAGAGAGAGAGAGAAAGATAGCGATTGTATTACATTGAATTTGGCTTGGGCTTGACTCGAGTTGGTTTGGTTAGGCTTGGCTGATGGCATCGCTCTTCCTTCGCTCTCTCACAGTCGCAGTCAGTCCCTTCAGTTCAGTTTAGTATTGAGCTTCAGCTCGTTGGCTGGTTAGTCGAGTGTTGTGTCTAGTGTCTGTATGCCGTGCAGCTCCTGGACGTTACATATTTTTCCTATTCAGTTCTACTTCTGATTAGTAGTGCATTATCATTATTATTGTTGTACACATACACACAGTGAATCGATAGCACATGCTATTTCCAATCGTAGTGAGACTTGGTTTACGAATGTACAACTAATACCTAAAATACAGATACAAATAATACTACGACTACTTACTTACTACAACTGTCCTTTGTGGAATTACATGGACAGAGTTTTCGCACTCTGTCTCATTTCTAGAGCATTTTGTGATAGTGATGTGATTCTCTGCTGAATTCCCCTCTCACGATTCATAAAAAATAATACAATACTAGCACGACCATACCAGACGTAGTACAATACCTTGCTCTATACATATATACTGTAACGACAACACACGGCACTTACTTTACAACTACATATACATTATACTCGATTATTATTATACTGTTGTACACTTGCATACATTGTAATAATATACATATACCTAAGTGAATACTTGTGTGTTATTACTACGTACACACACACAGAACCATTCCATTTCGCACGTTATAATAAAATTTATAAACGCAGGGACACACAAGAAATAAAATATACCGACAGTCAGTCACTATACGTTGCCGACTCCAACAATAACAAGTAAATAAGTGTAGACTACAAAGTTAGTGTTGTGAATGTGTGTAGTGTGAATTGTTTATGTGTCTGTGAGTGAAGTTGAGTGCACAACTTGGAATTAAAAATATTATTTTTGTAGTGAAAGATTGGATTGTATTGGATTTTGAAATAGAATTGGATTACTTACATAAAGGTATGTGTTTAACTCTTTCCTATCTCGTTGACTAATTATAATACATTATTTTATTGTGTGTTGCATAGTAGTTGGGATTATAGCTTGTAAGTTGTTAACTACTAGCTAAGTATATAAAGAAAAGAACGACGAGTTCTGAAATCTCTTTGATTGTTTTTAATCTAAAAGATTGCATACGCAAGCTGCCAAAAATGCCAAAGAATGATAAGAATATTACTATCCACAGAATACACTTACAAAGTATCTACACAGATTATAATCGTAGTTCTGTAAGTATATGTAGGTACACAATAATAAAGAGTGCGAATATAGTAATACTACAGACAATGCTGAATAATATTATGGCCAAGCCACATCAAATTCATCTTGGTCAATTAGAGTTGTGAGTGAGTGAATGTATAGGTAATGAGAGGTGCAATTGGCATGACAGTGTTACTCGTATAAAATATAGCCTTATAAAACTCGCACACACACTAATAACACAAACACTATACAAGTGCTTTACTCCTAAGCTACACATACGAAAAAGAACACATCTATATACCCCTACATTTTACAACAACACTACACATGCCTACGCAAAACTATCTCTCTGCACATGAGTAAGTATAGTGGCAACTTAAAACAGCCGTGTGCTACCATAACACACACATACACGTCTAACCATCAGAACTTGTATTAAGCCCAAAAGCATGGCAAATACAAAGTATATCTTTCTAAAAGTACAAAGGCAAGCACTAAGTATATACTTTTCTACACAAATATCTCTTTCTACTACCTACAATGTTATACATGTATGATAAAGTTACCTTCAGCTACATACAAACAAGACACGCTTGCTTTTTCGATGATATATCACTTTGAGGTGTAAACGTGCAAAAGTTGTGTTAAGGTACATAGTTAGGATTTGATTGAGCATTGGTGTGTGCATAAAAGCGCAAACAAATAGCGCTTTGCTTAATTCATTCGTCATTAAATTGCGTTGTACATCACCATTGTAGCTAATAGTTGTCGACAGTTGTCCACGAGCGTGTAAAGGTGTTAAACGAGGTAAAAGGAGCCACTTAACGTAATTATTTATTCCTTTTAATCACATACAATAAATAAATCAAATGACTGGTTTTGATTTCTTATACTGTGTTATTGCCACTTAGGCTGCTAATACCCCATTTGTCTACTAATACAGTAGTCCATAATATTATTATGCCACTACGTATGTACTACAAAATACTTGTGTGAAGGCATTTGTTCTTTTCATATGTATACTATCTCAATGCGTTTATGACTTTTATATTTTTACTTGAGATATTATACTATGATTTAATATGATAAGCACAATGATTCATAGTGTTCTGTTGTAGTAGGTATTAAATACTTAAATAGAGTATTGTGTGAGCGTGGTAAACTGATTGACTGTTATTGTATTAAGGGAAATACTGAAGGCAATCCTCTGAATAGTCAAGTAGTAGTGAATGAATGCGCGGCATAATGATATAATTATATAATGAGCTTCTTTCGAGTGTTTATGTACTACTAGTTGTATATAATGCATGCTTTAAAAATACAGGGGTATGTATTATGTGTATAAATGCTGACGAGTGCATGGTGTGTTTAATGAAATACAGTGCTGTGTTATTTACTAATCATAAACTCAATCAAATCAGTACTGCCATTCATTAAATGATTGATTGAATCGTTTTTACGATAGCTTTCTGGCTGTATTAATTAGAGATACTGTCGTGATGAGTATATAGATACTGCATGTACATACAAATATTTTTACAGCAAGTATCGTACACGATCTAGTTGATACTATTATTGAAATTGTAATAGTAATAATAAAAATGTAAATGGTTCAGTTTAGATCGCATGAGAAGCCTTGCTTGTTATTCGTAAATTTATTATTATAAATATCAAATAATACTGTATTTGCGTAGCTTACATTTGGATTGGTTTGTGAATATTATTTGTATGTAGTTGTACGTGGTTTATATACAAGAAAGAACACACATGTGTCGTGTGTGGGTCTCTGATACCAAGAATAATATTTAAGGACGGCCACAGCAGGATTTGTAGCAAAGACATGTGATGTCGCAGAGTTGACACAATTTTTTTATTACCTACGACGTTGTTTGGTTAGGGGCAAGAAAGCAATTGACATTTATGCTGACGTGGGGTTTGGTTTGTCTCGTAGAATACAAATATAAATTGTGAAGTTGAAAATTTGATTTAAGCTGTATGTACATATAAAATATAAATGTATGTTATAATGTAATGGGGTAATTTTAAGGTTGCATCGCATCGCGTAGCCTGAGCATGTCAATATGTACTTACATTAGATACTCGATTAGTTTCGGCTTGTTTGTAGCACTGATTTAGTTGGAAAGCTGACCCTGTTGTTGCCCCGTGAATATTTTATGGCTTCGTCGAGAGTATCAGCATAATATTTTATAAAGAATTTCTCGTTACTTATTTGGATTTCCTTGTGTATAAGATCAACATACTAATAATAATATGTATTGTGCATATATCTGTGAGTATTGCACACATGAATAATTCTACATACAATATTTGTAGTACAATGAAATGGATGTATATAATGTGCATGGCACATCACGTCGTTATTATATCACGTATTTGTATTGGACTTCCTAAGTACATCTACTATGTAGCATGTATCTATCTGGTTATTTGTATGTTCAGTTGTTTAAGCAATCGATGATGATTTTCTTTCAACTACATCGTACAGAGTGTATTATTATTACACGATTATTACAGTGTAAAAGCCTACCATTACATTGATTACTTTCGAATGAATTTACTTTACAAGGAGTCATTTTTGAATGAAATCATCCTTCGTTTATATAAAGTAGTTTTGATAGATAAAATACCAAGATAGTGGGATCATTTACAGTTCAATGTTCCATTTCAGAATTTAATTGAGTGTGGCGACTGCCGAAACTGACGCCGTAGTAAATTAGATTAACATTATCTGCGACTGCTTAGTTTAGGTAGTAGCTCAGCTCAGCTACTATTGCACAGCGAAGGTGGATTGGATGGATAAAAGCCGAGACGCCCACTCTTCTCTGGCTTCCACAGCAATGCATACGGCTAACACCACTACGCACACTGGAGAGAAGGATAGAATGCCATTTACTTAGTGTGCTCTCTGTATTATATCGCCTTTTATACCTTCAGATTCACATACCTAGTGTAAAGAAAGAACACAACCAGGCGAAAACACGGCTCAGTTTCTTGGAACAATAGGCCATTGCATTGCATTGGCATTCGGACCTAATACCAAACACTAACATTTCCACAACAAAGAATTTATATGCCCTATTCCCGATAGTACAGAAAACAATTGAACATACCTGAGAGGGAGATACTAAAAATATTGGCTATATAATTTACTAACATTCCAATTCATTTAAACTGTAAAAATAAAAATTCGGGAATCAATACGTATATAATATACATATTAATATTCCTCCCATTGAAAATACAATTTTTTGAAAAATGAATTTTAAAATAATTACTACAGATTCATCGCAAATTAATGATGTTAATGTTAGTTTTTTGATTTTCATGTATGAACACTACTAACAGGCTTCTTCATCCTAAATAATTTATGAGTAATTATTACTAACACGTTAACGAAAGGACACTTGACATTCCTTCTGCCATGCTGTGACATACAGCCGCAATAATTGGTTCAATTTAAATACATGAGTATATAATATTATATTTTCATGTGTATTACTGTTACTAAAATTGCTGTGGCATAATAGTATGCTAAAATATTCAAGCGAGTCAGAACAGAGTCATGAGTTGATTTAGTTAATTGAAGAATGTCGTGTGTGTAGTTGAGTGCATAAAAAGAAATAAAGTTTGTTCCCATGTTGGGTGTCATATTTAGTTCTTGAGTGGTTTACTGGCTAGATGTTCTGATCAATAACTGGTTCATCAATTCTTGATTGTGTGGTTCTTACAGTATGTCTTTGGCTGTCGAATGTTAATGAACGTTAATGCGTCAAGTTAGACAAGTGGAAGTGTGTAATTTGTCTAAATCAAATTAAGCGACTCTATTCTACCTACTTATATGTGTGTATGTTATGTGTTACGCACCCGCCTGTATAAAGAAATACTTATTATTAGAAATACAATCTACAACGAGTGCCCACCTACAGGAAAGCGTGTATGTAATATGGGTTTAATAAGGAAAACAAAACAGTATACACAGTATATTGCGTCACTGTTGTGTTTTATCCCAGCATAGAGCTATATGTATACATGATCTATAAATATTAACAACCTTAAACTCGAGTCAAAGGCTTTGAATGTTAAATTAGTAGAGAACGGCTAGGATTTCCACTCACAAATAGAACCGTCATCAACATATTGATTACAGAAAGGAAACCATCTACAGCCAAAGGCAAAGATATTCATTACATGTAGCAGGAGGAGTGTAGCTTTATACAACACAAAGCGCAGTATAGGTATACACTGCTTGGAACGAATTTCCACACAGAAATAGAATCTACTGCTTCTAAAGCAAATCCCGAGACTAAAACCAACTAATTCTTGGTACGCAGTATACGTTTGTAATACTCAGCTCTCAGTCAGTAACTCACTAAAAGCCGTCAGCAACCTCGTCTGTGTTCCTTTGGACTTGCACTGCACATAGACACAGTCAGTCAGTAGTAGTCAGTGACTGCTCGCTCGTAGGTAATAATATACCTAATTGTTTCCGAGATTCATCATCACCCTTAAACTATCGCAAAGTAAAACCACATAGAGAGACAGAGTGAACACAAAAGGAAAATTCAATTACAATTGAATTACAACTCTCGTCAACAAAGTGATCTCTGACAGCACGAAACCCACAGAAACCCACAACTACTACACAAACGAGTCTCCATTCAAAGCTCTTTCACAACAGCAACCTACGAGCGATGGCTAACCTTCCGCTTACTTACCTTGCAATTTAAACATTAAAATCCTTTGACCATATACTAGAAACAATTTAAAATATACTACTTTTATACTTAATAACAGCTTACATACAAACACACTAAAAAGCTTCACTCTAACAAAAGCTTATCACTTTAGTACTTAATACTAAAACAGAAATTCCACGAGTATTAAGACACTACCAGTTCATTACTACAATACAAATTACAGTCTATATCATTCACACGTAGTATTAGTAAAATCCTTTATTCCCATCCTGTAATGTAATAATAGTTACGGAAATTGTTCAACACATCAATACATTCATCATCCACGCAATTAATCAAGGGGAACGGGCCACAAGAAAGGAACAGAGAGCGTAGCACTTTTGATAGGTGAAAATTGCCTTTGTACTCTACTTAACTATAGCTTAAGCTAAAGCTATGTAATGTTATGTTCAAACTTTTCCGAGAAATCTGAGCTCAATCTTAACTTAATCTTAATCTTTCATCTTAGTAAAACTTGTACATGCGTACTGTGTACTTATGTCAGTAAGCTTTCCTAGTACACACAGCGACAAGAACAGAAAAGACTTTATACATTGCTGGCACTCGCAGTATGTGTGTGCATGCATCTCTATCTCTCTTTCTATGTGACTGAGAGTGTGTTGCAGCAGCCTTACTACAGACCACCAAACTCACAGAACAGACAGAACTACTGAACTACAGACACATACTACTACCATATACTTTACTGAAGTATACAGTAATGTATTTTACAAGCATATGTATATAACTAGTAGTGTATACTTACTCTACTGCAACTGCTGCACTGCACTCGTACTTTCTGTCTGTCTGTGTGCAAGAAATTTCACAAGGCAGGCAAGGTAAAGCAAAAGCAAAGCAACTCGGTTTGCTTCTCTTTTCTTGTATGTGCCTAAAGTGCCTATGTGTAGTATGTGTATAGAATAAAAGGAAATGCCATGCCAAAGCCAGGCAAAGTAGGGAACAACCGAAGAGAACGAAACGAGAATGCTTTAGCGAGTGAACGAAACCAAAACTTATATCTATAAATATTGTACATACATACATCTCTAGAATATGTATGTATTCTATGTATCCTCAAAACATTGCTCTCTCTAACTATGCATGTATTGTATAGCACTTTAGCCAGGTTTATAATTTATATACCTACGAGTGTAAGGAACATTACTAGTTCTGAACCGAGTCTACTCAACGACTTTTACATGTAGCACACCACTGCTATTACTAACTGGTAACTACAACTCTCCGTGTGCTCATAAGCTAAACACTTAAGTATTCTGTGTGTTCAGGGAGCTTTACACATAACAGAATAGAAAAATGCTTCGTATCTGTATTTTTATCCGCCGAGTGCAGAGACTTGCTTGGCTGTGTTTGTGTGTGAGTATATATTGTGCTACAGTACAGTCTCAGGGAAGAGTGGATACCTAGGCACGGCAGACGCCTTCTTTAATAACTCGCTACGATAGATAGATAGCTATATAAGTATGTAGTGGTAGTGGTGGAGATGGTGAATGATGTGTACGTTCAGAAGACAGATACTAGGTATACGAGAAAGATGTAATATGCCTTCATAAAAAAGCTTTGAAAGGATTGATACCGACGGAAACCGAAAGTAGAGATGAGAGCGCCGAGCAGAGGCCAAACTTTCGGAATGGTTGAGTGGTCATGTCATTAATCAATTTTCGACAGTCGAACTCACTCAAGTTAACTTAACAGTGTGCATTAAGACCGTATCAGTATAATGCTAACAATGCTATTTAGAGTGACACCATATACCGTAATGATCCTCTTTCAACTTCTCACATGTATACATTTATTATACACATATCCATTTAATACGTGTACATAGTACTGCTCCTTTATATGAAACTTTGTGTTCATTCCGTTTCTACAACGTGAGTGTATATATAAAATGCATTTTTACCAAAATAAGTTTTGTGGGTGATAATAGGGGTATGAAAATATTAACACGCGTGAAAAGAAGGATTTCTTTCATTTGTGTTCGTGTTGATGAAGGACGGCTCCCATGCCTATGCACTATTTATATAAGTATATAAACTACGCAGAAACTCTCAAGCAATTTAAGCATATTGATACTTTGACCTGCCTGCTATCAGATCATAATCATAACACGTCACATCACATCACCAACTTTTTTTCTCTCGTTCTTCTTTCTTCACTGCCACTAGTATATCACATCAACTCCTAACACACACAATACCTATGTATGTATGAATGTGTGTATACAATCATATCAGATAGAACTACAACAAGCATCATACTTATAATATACCACACCATCATCATCATCATGACTTACGATACGATTAGTAGGTTTAGAGCTTCTCTATCTACACATACATATTATATTATATCCTCGTGTTGTACCTCGTACATAATTTACTGTTTCTGCACTAGAATTTTATTACGATGCGATTGCCTTTTCATGTAATTTTCCAAACGTCAAGCAAGCACATAGTATGTACTTGTACATGAGTATGACAGTGAAATGCTGATAAAATAACACAGCTTAGATATACAGATAGAGATAGTTCATTGTTAACATAGCAAGCCACTGCACTACACACCACACTAAACTGCAACAGTCGTATCATTAGCAACCTATCATGTATAATCTAGCCTTGCTTGCTCCTACTACTTAGTTATTATTTTTCTGTGCAATTTCGTTTCGCAGATGCTATGGGATAGTAAATTAACCACCACTATCTCAACTGCCTATATACACTCTTCTCTCATTTCGGCGTTCTGCTGTGTAAATTCAACAACATTTATACACACAGGCAAGGCACAAAGACACAAATCATATCTCATGTTGCATTCAGCGTAAATACACATAATGTACACGAAAGCTCCTACACAAACTTAAATGGACAGTTAGCTACTCACCTATATGTGTTAGTAGGCTCATAATTCTTACGTTTATTTGTTTGTCTGTTGTTGTTATCCGTGGATCGGCATCACATCAGTGTCGCCGCCTCATGCCATTATACCATCACAAACCTATCATGTTAGCATGCTACGTTATTAACTCCCATTACAATTTAACTGTAGTTTGTTAGTTGGTGGATGGCTACCTTAATGGCATTACAAGTAATGTTCATACAGTAGTTGTAGTAGTATACCTAGAAGTAGGAATTTACTATGCTCCTACTAATATATACTTACACACAAAATAATAAAAATCTATATAGTATTATGCAAACCAATACACAATGCACGATACACAATGCAGTGCCAGCAAATTGCATCTACATTCTAGCATTATGCACAAAAACTATAATCTTTGACTCTTATGTACTTTGTTCATACTACTCCACACTTGGTTGTTGTTTTGTGTGAACACAAAACCAAGCTTTTGTTCACTATTGTGAATTTTTGCAATAAACAATGTTATGCCTACGTAATGTAATGTGATGCCGTGTAATTGACTTGTTGGCACTTATTTGCTGTTTAGAGATAGTTCCATACCTTTCCATAGTGTTGCAGTTTGTGCTTGTCTCGACCATACAAGTGCTCGTACTAATAATACAAACGTATGCAATATGTATATTCTGTATACAAGCTGAAAACCAGACAAGCTATCTGTCTGTGTAGAGCCATATTATAAATACAGTGAGTAAAGAGTGTTGTGCTGTATACAGGCTGCTGCGATCGTTAATTGTAATGCATACCCCATGCCACGGCGCTTTGTATGTATTAAATCACACACATACTACACAGAAAAGAAACTCGCAGCTACAAACTACTACTTCGTCTACACATTCAATTGTAGTTACCGTAAACTGTTATAGTGTAAACCTTTCAGGACTTGACAAGAGTGTACAGTAAAGTGCCAATTGTTTGTTGCACACAGAGCAATTCACTAATCTTACAACAAGAGTTTAGTTTAGTAGAAGTATACAGTGCTTTACACGTTACACTATACACTACATACAAAAAGAGTTTATGTAGTGTATATATAAGTAAGAACCACCGTGTATTTTATTCATGTTCAATGTATTCAATGGAAATGTAAGTATTTACAAGAACCAACCTTATTTTACTGATATCATTATCCTTGCCTCCTCACTCGCAGTGTTTCGTGAGTTTTTAACACAAGAACAGATTGAGCTCGATATATTATCCTACAATTATTTTATTTCTACTACATTCCTTCTGTGTAATACATTTAGTAGTTTAGTTTTAGTTTAGTTGTCAGAGAGCTATTAGCTTTATTTCCCTAGCCCCATTTTGCTCGAGTTTCATATTATCGTAAGTTGTCATTTGTAAATTCATCACACACATTCAAAACACTACAACATATTATATTTATTGTACACATAAAACGAAATGAATGTAACGCAACACAAGAGAGTACTATTTGTATAGTAAGTGTATGCGACGGAAGTTGATGTTCATGTTTAACTCGTGTAATGCCATTTTATATAGCATTTTATGTTATGTTATTATTTTATTATGTTGATTCATCATTGTAGATTACAATAGTTGTGCGAACGCAGGTAGCAAATAAATATTTCAAACTGACGATAACTCAGTTGTAACTCGTAGCGTAAATAAGACACAAAGGAAAGGCGTCTCTCCCTACCCTAAGCCAGTCAAGTCAATCTCACTGGTTTAGATTTGGACTTTGTTAGGACGTCGTATTGTGCTGTTGTTACACACTCTGCTCCATTGTATTCTGATTCCATTTTATTACTACATTGAATGAAGTGCTGTGAATCGCCTTCTTAATATCGCCTTTCTTCGCATTGCATCTATTCCATCGCATGTATGAATTGTACCATGCATGGCACACACAAATAGATACATATTTAGTTTGTTGGACTATATCAGTATGTAACCAGATTTTCCTTTTGGGTACATGCATTGCTTAGTTAGTAATCCAATGCATGTACATGTTCACAGCAGCAGCAGTTTGGTTGGGTCTGTGAACTGACAAATGTACCAATATATTTTAAGTATGTAAGCATACACATACACCAATGTAAAAAATTCTTTATATATACTACCTACATACATACGTGAATGAGTACTCGTCTGCAGAAGAAAATCGAGAAGGTCTATGGGCAGATGAGAGAATTTTTGCTACATGTTCTAAAGTAAGGTTCTTGTTCATGTACAAAGATATGCTACAACTACAAAAACATATTATCATCCATGTCTGTATGCTGATAATAGATATAAGCATCCAAAGAACATAACGATTGCCTTAGTTTGCATTGTACAGACATAAAACACGGTTCTTTGCTTGTATTGTAGTAACGCACACGTTAAATTTTATCTATTTGACATAGGTAGCCACTTAAATGAACAACATACAATTGTAATGCCATGTGATTCATACACACCTATTCACTGCTGTAATAACTCTCCTAATAAAATTCTCCTTTATCAATGTACCTCTCTAGGTAAGTACACTTAGAACTATGTACAGTGTATGTACATACTAATACAAAAAAGTGTAGCTAACCAGCCTTGTGTATTCTACACAAATAAAATAATGCTAAAATAAATGCAAAGCCATTTAACAGAGCTCTTACACTCTTACTACAATAATAACATTTTTGTTTTTATCGTGTGTGTAAATGTAATGTCATCAAAGAGCAGTCAAGTCCACGTATTTTTATAGCTGATGGATTGGGTGAAGAGAACGGAGACGTTTTTCAATGCATTTTGCTCCGCTTGGTTGTATTAGTACATAATATAAGTTTTGTCATGCTGCTGCTTGTTTAATGCTAGTTTTCCTTTCGAGTTGAATTGCATTGGTTTCGTTGAGTTGTTGTATATTATACGGAGCTGAGCTGGATGTGTAATATGTGTGAGTAGATTTTGCTTTGAATGCATTGCCATGGGTTCACTAAGCTCCTAGCTGGTTTCTGAATTTTTTGCTTGTAGTACTGACTGACTGACTGAAACTGAACTGAGTTGCTTGATGTTTGTGGTGTTTGGTGTAGCCGTATAGAAAGAGCAGAACAGAGTAGTCTAGTCGTGGCAAAGCCAAAGTATTTCAGTAACTCTAAACTTGAGTCAAGTGACGCACAGGAAAATGAATGCAGCTTTAGCAATGCAATACACACTGCTTTACTTACAACTACTACTAATACTTACTAGCAGAAGAATTCACTCTACATATACAGTAAGTCGATCTATTGAATATAGCTAGTGTATTTACAGTCTAGGTAGGTATATTCATATGAGTTAATACAAGTATGTAGGTATTTACTACAACACATACACACATTCGAAACACACACGATTTTGCATTGAATAAACTTCTGTTTGGTTTGGCTTGGCTGACATGCAGTTAATGTACTACACAACAGCCACACTGCATTCATTTCATTTCATACACACACACACACAGTTTTAAGCTAAAGCATAATCTGTGTGTATACATGCTAATACAAAGACACATGGAGTATAAAGGAATACTGCATGCAAACACAAACATTCAATTCACATTCCACACAATCCATATCTTCTTCAACTTGGTTTGTTTTAACTGGATGGATTCAGCAAAGCAGAGATTTCAACATTGTTTCAGGCTTCTCAAGAATGTCCCAGGGTTTACTTGCGTACACATAGTAGACACGGACACACACACATTAACGTAATACAAATGCAATTGACACAGTCAACACAGCAATTTTATCTTCAATAATACTGTGAATTTACAAACATACAAGTACACACAGACATACAATACACACTCTTGGTATCAAAGCGGACTCTTTGTGATACAGTGATTAGTTTTACCAATAACCAAGACGGGTAAGGTTTGTACATGTAATTGTCTCTATGTGTATTGGAATAGTGTACAACTACAAAGAGTATAAAGCGAACATCCAATTTATCTTGGTACATGGTATAATACACCGTAGAGAACAGTGTTTCAGTATGTGTAATGTGTGTAGTAGACTTGCAATTGTATGTAGAATTGTATTTACGTGTATCTTATTAGGTTAATTCCCCCGACTTGACGTCTTAATAGAAAAAGTGATTTGAAGTGGCAACAGAGTTAATTTCTCGACTGTATCACACCACACATCTGATAAAGCCATTGAATTGGTTTGGACAGGCACGAGGCAAACAAGACCAAAACTCAAATTCAGTTCACTCGCTCAGAGCTTTGGCTTTGGGGAAACATTTGGTTTGCTTTAGAACAGAACTCTGAGCTTCTGCTCCTGTTTTAGTTGTGGATAGTATGTGTACATGTAGTTATATCTTTCCTTAACTTATTTAAAGACATATATACACTGTGTGAGAGTAACTGCATAGAATGATCCGAAATTGAATGCTGAGTTGCAACAAGGGAGCTACTTTTGTGGTGGTGGTGTGAGAAATCTCTCGTCCTTTATAAAACTCTACACTTTATCCTTACAAAAACACACTTTCTTACTAAAGTATATAGGTATACAAGTACAACTTATCACTTTTGTTATTAGTGTACACACCTTGAATATACACTTAAGAAATACGTACATTATTACCTATCTAGCAAAACAGTTCGTTCCACTACGAGTAATATAATATAAGGTTTACATGTGGATTTGTATAAAGGTATTGTTGTAATTGTGAGCTAAAGTGCACGGGCACATTACATTTGAACTGGAATATAATGGAAAGCAATAATGGGACAGCTAAGTAAGCTCCATATATCTAAATCTTATTATTCTCTCGTGAAACACATAGACATAACTTACATAGTTAGCTAAATAGGTAGGAGTAGCATGGCATGGCGTAGACTGCTCTTGAAAAGGAATGTAGCGATAGGAAGCTAACTGATTGTGAGTGAGATGAGTGAGCTCTGCTGATGTTTAGTGTGTTGTAGTATTAGGCGTCGTGTTCTGCTCTGCTGCTGTCTCTGTGTTGTGTATACAACAACACTACTATGTAATCGCCTTGAATATACACAGCACATCATGTCCTATACAAATATATAGCAGTGTTCGTTGCGTTGTGTGGTGTAGATTGAGTTGCGGCTCTCTTTGTCCAAGGTGCTCAACAGCAGGATCAGCACAGCATCAGCCTTAGTTAACCCAGAGCTACAACACAGCCTGTCTCTAATGCATTGCAAGTCTAAAGCTCTCTCTCTCTCTCTATTTTGCTCTTTAATATCATATTCTCTTGTGTACTTGTACTATATATACCTTTATACGTTAAATTGTTAGAGATTCACGCTGTACTATTTACTGCATGTACAAAGGTAGCCACCACATGGGTAGGTGGTTAAATCGTTACAAAAAATACTACTGCTACAACTACTTAGATTATATTAGCATATATCTGTATAAGTAGGCAGATAAGTTTAAGAAGGAATATTAAAAGTGTTTCTTTCTATAGAGCAAATGGAGGAAGATTGTGTATAAGTAAATTGACTGAGCTTTGCTCCGGCTTTGGCAGGCAATTTCGTTTATTCAGGACGGTAAACTAAAATCCTTATCATCATGCATGTAGGAAAAGCTAGGTAAGACTAGCGAGATAGAAAGATGTTTGTATTTTGTATGCATTCAGACGCATACGTCGTTGTCGTCTGTATGAACGGATGTTGGTTATGTTCTCATGATGTACTTTGCCCACCATACCACACACTTAATGTAGACTTTTCAACCAACTTGCTTCATTCAGCTCCGACAGAGCTAGCACAGTTCCAAAAACTTTATACTAATAAGTTGAGGAAGTTTCAGTTTTCGTATAACCACAGGGAATTACACATACGAAGGAAATTAGGGAAGGCAATAGCCATGCCAAGCTTTGACATACCACTGAGTACATTTTACATTTCTTTACGCTCAAACATTTACATTTACACGAGAACAGGGAGGCCTTTAGACCAATAGACAAAGTATGTTGCATCAGTGAGGATTCAAGTGTATATATAATATAGTCAAGTGTGTTCATAAACCCAATATGCATATAAAATGTAACAGAAAGCATAATATACAGAGCATAGCAGAATGTAGTATGTACAATCTAGAAATAAGGATAATATTCCTGTATATATAAATACATACATACATACTTAGATACATAGCACACATAAAATAAAACTGAAGGAAAGAAGCACTCTCCCGTATGTTTCTTTTCTCTATAGCAGAGTAATGGTAAGATATCTGTGAAAAGTAGCAATACATTAATACATTTATATGTAGGATATACACACACACATAGTACAGGCAGAGAGCGGTTCGTGTAACATGGCAGATGCGGATGCTGGGTGTGATGATGCTTCTGCAGTGTCTCTTTTCTCTATACATTGCTTTGAGTGTACGTGTGTTAGTTTTGGTTGGTGAATCGGAGTATCGTTTCTAGCTTGAAATGCAATGGCATGGCTAACAATAAGCAAAGCCCAACAGCAACAAGAACCAGCTTCTGCAGAAAAAGAATTGAATGCTTTCCAGCGAAGCGAGTTGAGCTCTCTATGTGATCTCACACAGTGTCTACGTTACATACGGAGCACTACATTGCTTTGGAGAGTCGGAGAGTCTTAACTTGGTTGTTACTACTCCTGCTACTCGCCGTACTCCGTACATACATACATATATACATACATTCACACATACGGACGTTCGTTCTTTCGTTCGTCCTCGTCGTGTGTAAAAGTTGGGCTTGAATGTTGAATCTGACTTGAGTTGAGTGACGGAGTGAGTGAGCAAGTGAATAAGAATTGAATGGTTTAACTTGAGTCTCGGCTGTAACGCTGTTCTGTTTCTAGTACTATATTCATAGACGAAGGCGAGTCGAGCTCAGCTTGTATGTGTATATTGTATACAATACATGCGGACAGAAAGATACGATACGAGCAATCTCTTTTTCTCTTCTGTACTTATGTTATGTGCTCCCTGTCCTACTACTTCAGCTACATGTCAGGCAATGGCAAAGGCAAACGAGATACGTGGCGATACACTTTTACACTTATTTCATTTCATAATATTATACGAGAGATTCATTCAGTCAGCCAAAGAGAGACAAGCGAAACTGAAGCTCTTTTCTGTTCACTTACTTATATAATAATATTATCTCAACTTGCTTCATGCATGTCGCATTGGGAATTCAATGTTTTATTTTATTTAGCTTAAAGGCTCCAACTTCAGTTTACATGTACATTTGTATTAAAACCAAGCAAGGAGCTACTTACATAACTTCACACACAAAAAATATGTACTAGTACTACCTACTGTAAACACTATAAGCAACCTACAGTGAAATTCTAAGTAACAAACAGATATAAAAGCTAAATATTCAAATAAAAAACGACAAGCTCACTCGAGTCAGAAATGCTTGTAGATTACATAATATTATTATACAGAGAGAGATTTGTTTTGTTTTGTTTCCTCAGCTTGAAATCAAATGCAGTTCCTTGTCGTGTCTACAATTTAACAGACCAAAAGTAATGCTTTGCATGTTAGCAACCAAACAGATATACAAATCTCACTTTAATTCAAAGGACCAATAATATAATAAGCAGTAATTTCATATACATAGAGCTACAAAGCTTAATAATGAGGATTTCCACTATAGAAGCACTGTAATAATGGAACACTCCTGCTTCAAACCTAAAGTAGACAGCTCAGACAGCATGACAATATCATAAATGCTTTAACATAAAGTGTTATTGTGTCTGTGTGTTGTGTAGCTACTAATGCAGCTCTCTATAGGCAATTTTGTATAGTAGCAGCCCTCTAGTATAGCTAATATGTCATTATGGTTTTGTATTCTCAGGTTAAAGTATGATTCTGTCAGCTAGTCGTGGAACGATTTTCGTGGTGTTTGTGGTTGAACTATGGTAGATTTCTTGCAGTATTGCTTGTGACTTGAGCCAAGTCAAATAATTCAATTCGCTCATAGCACACACACTCAGAGTGTATTTTACAATATATCCTTTGTGCACTTGTATACCTTTCTATACACCTTAATGCACTGTACACTAATGCAAAATTGGTTGCTAGTGTGTTGTGTAGTTGGTACACACAAGAAGTGGTACATATAACAAGTACATTCACAAACACAGCAATAATATAAACCCTATGTGTAATATGTCTCTCTATGCCTTCCACCTTCCAAGTCAATAATACATACAACTACAACGGCTGTCTGTAGTGGTATACGTTGGTTGAAGCCATACAGGCATGGAATGAAATTCTATTACATGTTTGCTTTGCCCTTGCCTCATTCACTTTTAGTTTAACACTCTCAGACACTCAAACCACAACACCACACCAAACTACTTGACTAGTACCTACCACTATGCACTACTACAGATACTCACTTATACACTCCAATCGTATCGTACCACACTATACTCTATCTTGTATTTGTATATAAAAGCATCGTTCACATTTGAGTATTATTTAGTTGAGCTGCTGAACTAACTGAATGAGTCGAAACGCAATTAAATGCTTTTGGATCTGTCTTTCTACTTACGTTATAATTGAATAGAGGAAACTCTCTCGGAGGGTTAGGCTGTGTATTTGTATTGTGTGTGTGACTCACAGAGTCAAACTCAGTTCAATACATACTTCTTATGGTATTTATGTTGCTGCTATGCTCTGGTGATGCTGTGGTGTTACAACCTAGCTACTACTGTTAGCATTATATGCTATGATGTGTCAATAGAGAGAAGAACATCGGTAATTTAAACATGCATCGCTTGATTTGTTTAGTTGGCTGGAAGAATACGAGTCGAGAATGGAGTGGAGCATGCATGCATTGTATGCAGATGTGTTCTACGTAGCGTAGGTACACGCTACATACTCACACAGCGCAGTAAGCATCCCTCGTTCGTATGTATGGGTGTTTTGTTCCATACCATAAAAGTTTATTTGCATATCAGGATGAAAAGGATTTGAATATCCTCGAGTCTTCTGTGTTCTCTCTAAGAGAAGAGTGTATAATCAAATTTTATTTATTGAAAGGTATCGTCCTCGGCGATATTACACTAACATAATACATAGGTACGTACAGATACACACATGCATGCGGTTGCATTGCAAATATTTGTTTATTAGTGTATTCTGTATGTAGAATGTGTAATAAGTATACATATGAATGCGCCGGTAGTGTATATGCAGATAGAAATATGACTTATGATGTTGTTTCCTCTAAGGTTCAGCTTTGTATTCAATAATAACAAGGAGAAGGATTAAAATGTGTGTGCATACTACTTGTGTGTATGTAAGTACAAAGTAGGTATCTCTGTTTGAATACTCAAGGATTAGCAGTTTTGTATATTCATGGAGTACCGTGCTATGTATTACGTATATGTTTAAAGTTAAGTTGAGTTTGTGTATGGGTGTAAATATTTTATATGGATTTAAGTACATGATTGCCTATTGCATGTTTATAGGTATCTGTACATCAATCACTACTGCATTTTATATGTATATGATGTGATGAGTTCCATTCAATTGAATTCCATTAGCAATCATCATTTTTTGCTTGGTAATAGTAGTGGTAATGCATAGGTACTTGTAATTAATACTTTTTAATGCTGAAGATTATAGAGAATCCAGATAAGGGTGGATGACAGTTGTGTGCGGTGATAAAGAGTGTGTGAATATTATTATCTTATTTAAGCAAATAAGCTCAATGTGGTAGTTTATAACTGTAATGTTTTTAGGATTATGTCGTTTGGGATTATTAGCATTATAGTATTGGTTTCACATACGACAGAGTAGCCTACTAATCACTGTCTGAATAAATGATAGTGCCGTGTCAGTTGATGCAAACTAGAACTTTGAACGTCTGCCTTATAAAGAGTCTCTACTGTTCTTTTATTTTGTCTCATGAAATTTTGAATTCTGTATGTCGCGTTCTACGAGTCTTTGAGTTTGATTTCCCTGGCTGCACATAGTTCGCTCACCTTTTCTATTTTTTAGCACCCAAATGACAGGCAAAAAAAACAGCTTTAAAATTCAAGTGTGCTTTGGGTTTACTACTTTCCTTTGCTGTATAACAAACTACATAGGTAGGTACACAAGAATACAATAACATGACTGTAAAAATTGTCTAAAATAGCTCTTTGCTACAAATATGCTTTGCTTAAGTTAGTGCATGAGGATTGTGCTGGCATAATATTTCCATTGCTTTTGCTGGGTGCTTGAATGCGTTGTTTTTGTGCCTATGTACTAGCTGACTACAATATGTACACACAGTACAAAAGTAATCGTCGTGTTCCGTTGTTGTGTTCCACCTCTTGTTGACAAACCAATGATTACTTGTTTCTGCTTTGAGTTGACAAATAGGTGTGCTATGCTCACGCTGGTGTGCTGTGCTGCTCCTGGGTGTAATACTTACTGCCACCATACCACTTCTGAATACTACTTGTATAAAAACATGCTACATAGCATATACCATTAGTATACTACTACAATAATAACATAGCTACTAGTATAAAATATATATCTCATATATTATACTATTATGCACTTACACAATTGACTTAAGCAAAGGACCTTTATACACCACTACGCTTATACCTCTATTACACTGACTACCCACAGTCATTCGCAGTCGAGTCCAATAAAATAGACACAGACACATTACTCTGAGCCGAGAACAGAGAAGTCAAGGCAACGCAAGCCGAGTCAGGTATAATAATAAGGTAGCTTCTTGAAATGAGCGAGAGAGAGGAATGAGTTCATAAACATTTTCAGTTTCTATTGTCGGCTGTATGGTTGTTTCCCTTGTGGCGAAATAAATCTCACTACGTACTTACACTGCAATAAGCAACGTAAATGCATTATACTACTACTACACGTACGTACCTACTCGTATATATACGTAGTGAGCATAAAATATACCTAAGTAGTTTGGTACATAGTTAGAAAGACATTACAAAGCTACACGTTAAGTATTCCATGCACATTCTCTGTGGTAAACACAGATAGTTAGCATAGAGTTTCATTGTACAGGCAATTTATGTATAAGTAGATACCTACAAACATACGTAGTGAAGCATTATTATGATAAATGTATTTAGGTATCCCATACAATAGATATATAAAAGTGTTTTTGTGGCTGTATTCTATGCTGTATAGTTACTACGTGTTTTATAAGTGTATGAAAATATTCTATAGTATGTACAAACTAACTAATAATATAAAGATTGAATACATGTACGATTTGAGTAAAGAGTCTCAGGCAGATAGGACTACTAGAAAAACATGAACTATACACTGCATTACACCAACCACAGAATACACGCACACACACACACGGCATTTTCATTTGAATCATGGACAACTATCTGAATGTGAGTACCTATGGATAAATAATACGTTTACTTCGTTTAGTGCTTTATATGTATTGTAACAGGTTTTCCTTGCGTATACACAGAGTGGGTGTAAAAAGTGGATACTACAGGTATTCGTTTTTGGAAATTAATGTAAAAAAATTTATATACTCAGAGATCGTTATTTAGGCGTAGTCTCGCAATGAGATAATGTAGTGCAATCAAAAGAAACGAAGAGGACAAGTACACAGACAGAACCAGATAGAATACTTAATAGGTACACACATAAATACATATGAAAAAGTGTGTAAGTATTATTATAACAGGTATCTGTATAGACGATGTAACAAAATAAGTCGTGGAAATAGTAATGTATTAAGTAAGTGCATTTGTATTACAGCGCTCATCGTTTGTACTCGCACTCTGACTCTGATGGTACTTTGACTTTGGCGATGTCACGAATCCGCTGAATGGTTTCATTCAGTCTTATCCGCAGCATATATAATATGTATGTACATAGGGATATAACATGTGTACTATGTAGTAAGTACCTTATATGTAATGCTGTGCTATTCCGCGTTTTATTTCTTATGTATATAGGTACAGTATAAAGTTAGAGGTTTAGTAAGCCAAAGCGTCAAGTCAAGTCAAGGATCAGACTCATCTTTAACAGTGCTTGAGATGAGAGAATCCTAAGATTCTTTCGGATGACACGATAAGTATGTATCTTAAATTAAGACCTTTATCTCAATCTATCTAAATACCTCGTCTAATGCTCAGCAGAAAAGTATTTTTTAGAAACTCTCAGCCCTTTCGTTTTCCACGCTGTGTGTCTTGACTTGACTGTCTCTGTGTGTGTTGGCTCAAACGTTTGCGTTTGCATTCGACTTTTTCACAAGTGTACGTGAATTTTAGTGAGTTTGTTTGCTCTGTAGCAGTCGAGTTGAACTTTATTAAATGTTTTAACAGCTGAACAAATTAGTTCATGACGCGTATACATATTCCACTCGTTCCACAATCTGTTATGTGTTAGTATTTCTGCTATGAACATTACAGCAGTTAGTTATGAACATTACAGTGGTTAGTTAGTATAATATATGTACCTATACCGACTATGCATAAAAACACTTACACAAAATTCGTGTAGCGCATATATTCTTTATACCATACAAACCAAAACCCACCACACAATTTCCATTTCATATACATGCTAAAACACGGACAGTTGTATAGTTGTCCTTTTACATTTTATACCACATCGCATATTTGCTTCGCAATGGTTCAGTTTGGAATTCTGACATTACACTACACAACAATACATTAATTTAACTCCTTATTTATTAAACATTTCCATACACAAAAGAAACACACCATCCCCGCACATAGTTAGTTAGCAATTTAATGAGTCTAGTCCTACAAGAGATATTTTTATGCAAGTGTTTATAATGACTGCGTGCACTCTATACTTGTACACATAAATACACAACAACATCGTATGCAAATTGCTACAAAAATGTACTTGTCTTTGCACAATGAAAATTAATCAAGCTCACGATTATACCTTATAAAATAAAACATTACATAAGTAGAAATTATAGGATGGGCAGAATTCAAGGTGTATGCATACACACAAAAGAGAAAAGGCACAATAATAATTATGTACTACATTGTACAAAGTAACTACACAGTGTGTAAAACTCTTCTGTAACAAACGACAAACAGTGTAGCATAATGTTGATTCTTTTAATAGTCAACATTAAGTACTCTCTTGATTGAAATATTAGCCTAATCACACACCAATAAACTCGGCCGACATCACACCTCCCCATCTGTGTTGATAATTTGATAGAGTTGATAAACACTAAATTGTTGTGTCCTGTCCTGCCAAACAGGAGAACAACCTTGCCTTTCCTTACGTAACAGCCTTATAATAGCCGCATGCACACACAGTAATATTCTCCACTCTATTATAATACATATAACTATACACTACCAACAAGGGTATTCAAACATTCGAAGTTCGAACGATAGATATACAATTACATACAAACTACCAAACTACACCATACCAACCTCAAATAAATACCTAAACGTATTGTACATATTATGTAGTAGTGGCCCCAAACAAAGCAACAGCACAGCAGCACTACAGTATTAATTTACTATGGCCCTTCGTATCGTAACTAACTCACGTCACTACTACTACTGGTTTCCATACTCTTCATTCAACCTTATTTACTAGCACTGCTATGAATACTTAACAATAAGTTCAAACATTACCTTTATTTCTTACACGAAGAATAAATAAATGTATGTTTTGTGTTTCGAGTACTATGTGTGTGCACCTATATACCTATTTAGTTAGTTGTCCCGTATTTCTTGATAGCTTGACTTGAATACTCACACAAATACTAAGTACATAGTAAAGTGTATAATATAATATTCTGGTGATATGTAATTATATACAGACGATTATTTTCTAAACGAGGTAGCATGTTCAGTTCACGAATGCTCGTTCAATCGTCATCCTTGCTCTTTGCTTACTTTAACTTTGGCTTTGTACTATATAGTCAGCTTGAACAGCATTATATGGCTTAGCTTTACATTACATGGCTTCTTAGGCTCTTTCTTTCCTTGAGACTTTACTCACTTGCAAAGGAACTGTTGTGTGGGTACACAGTTCACTACAACATTAAGATACTAATATACAGACCAAACAATAATCACGTTGTGGACTATGGTCCTTAGGTATATTATAAAATTGTTATTGTGTTATGTAGTACACATTCGTTCCCATCCATTTCTTACAAAGGTACTAACTATATTTATAACAGTAAGTTCCTTGTAGATATCCTTATACTTAGTACCTAGGTTTTGTGGATCCATATTCTAGTTAGGTATATTTACTGAAGAAGCGTATAGAAACTTAACTCAAGTCGACAACTTCCAACTTGACCAACTTCAATTTGGGTGAAGCTCTAAGATGTTAATACAAGTATTAGATACGGATTTTCTTTGGAACCGTAAACCATGCCGTACATTTCCACTAGTAGTAGAGTGTGTACTATACTTCAGTTCTTGTGTTACTAATACATACTATTAGTTTCTATGAATTTATCTTATCATGAGCTTCGTATAGGTATTTCAAGTATTTCTCCGTGTCCCTTTTATTTTATATGTGCAACATATATCTCGAGGATAGTTTAGTGCGGAGGAAACCTTCTTCACTTTATTTTACTCTCGCTCTTTCTGTTCTTTACGTCTATCCATCCTCGACTCAACTCAATTTCTTTGAATGCTCCGTACAGACTGGAAGGAAAAGCAGAGGCTAAAGCAAGACAAGGCAAAGGCAAAGCCATAGCAAAGTTGAAGTCAAACTCATTGTCAGGCAAGGAAGGCAACTGAAATCATAACTCGTCCCGACCAACCAAACCAAACCGACTCTTCCAGTTCTCGTCTTCTATAAAGCTCTCTCTCTCTCTCTCTTTGCTACAGAAAAGAACTTCTTTTCTTCTTATCGCCCGTTAAAGCTAAGGCCACCCAAGGCTATGATTTATTTTGTGTAAAAGGATGACTACTTCTACAACACTAGGATTTCGTAGCATGCCTTCTTTACTTACTACTTACTTTGCACATCGACTCGTACATAATACACTTACGAGACTCACAATAAGCCAACTCTCGGCTCCTTGCTGTATCTTTATACACCACACTAATACTCTCATCCCTATACTGCCACAATGCAACTCGCAAGAATAGAAATACTTTTCGGGTTTACTAACATGCCGTACGTGTCGAGTAAAGTCAACTTGTTTCCTATCAACATCAAATACTTTTATGCTTAGCTGTTGTAGTTTACTCTCTCTCTCTCTCTCCCTTTACACGTTACATCACTGGAATATACAACGCATACCTACTACTTATGTATGTGTCACTATGTATAGTATAAGTATAGTCCAAACTTTTTCAACCAAATTATACACACATACCTATATCCCCTAATATCCAATACAACGCCTTAAATCCTATAGATTCAATGTATCCATACCTTTAATACATATACTACATATTAGGAAGTACTTTGCTGTATACTAATACAAAAACCCAACGAGAAAAAAAATACACACTAAACTTACTAGATCCTGTATACTTACTGTGCTAATACGTAGAAAGATGGTAGTGGCATAATATACCGGTAAACACATAGAGGCAGGTACTTTATTACTGCAGTACAGATACATGGTTGGCATTGACAAGATACTCACTCTCGGGTTTTCCAGTCGGAGAGAAAAGGATTGTCAGACACATAAGCACTAAGTACTAGGGATACCTACCTATTGGATTCAATTACTGACAGTAGTTCTAATGTGGTGTCAGTCTGTTTTCTGTTAAACGTAGCAAGAAAGTAATAGTACCTCATAACACACAGTTACACAGATGCTATATATTGTGTGAACTGTGAAAATGTGTGTAGGTAGTTCATATATACACATACATCAGAACTTTTAACGTATACAAGTGTATTAGTTCTTTAAGTTGTCAGTGTATACAAATATATCCATTAGCACAAAATGTATGGAAAACATACAGAATGAACTACCTACACCTAAAACGAGCAATGTGTGTTGTAAATGGTAGGTTGCTATGTTTGTATAAGCATTTGATGTAAAAGGACTCTGATGAAGTCTGATCTCACAACTCAGCTCTTTGGTTGCATGAGTATAGAGTTCTATATGTGTGTGTGTAAATGTGTGTAATGTCTGCAATGCTATCTGCTATGCTATCACATACTAATGTAATGCAAGGCTTTACCATAACCATTGATGAGTGGCTTTTACTTGGCATCAATTGGCTCGTCTGTCTATGTAATTTCGAGGTAATTATCATTCCTGTTGAGATAATGGCATTGTTGGTTGACAACATGAAAGGATGAATTCTATAGAATTGTATCTCTTGTCTGTGTTCACAATACAAACACTCATAATTAATTATTTAGATGTTTTGTGTGTGTGTGTCTGTCTATACATACCTACCTATGCTATATGTATGCATTGCTTCAAGTTACCTTTTTATACAGGTACAGATATATACAACATAAACACGCTAGACTTGCAACATAATATTATTTTTATAAGTGTAAAAAATCTACTTGAATAGAGAGATAAATGTACTTATTTGAAGTTTTATTTGTTGAACATAAAACAAAATGTTGTATACTGATTCAGCATTAAGTATATGTACCCAAGGGTTTAAACGTTTAAACAGTATGTGTACGATAAGCAAAAAGTGTCGTAAAGTCTGAAACATTTAATAGTACATACATATACAGATAGTGTACATAATTGTGTGTGTGTGTTTATAATTGGCATAATATTACAAACTCGTGACAAGCCAACAGTTGAGTGTTTGTGGCATGTATTGGGATTGCCATGTGGTGTTGGTGTTGACTTTATTGAGCGATGCCAATAAAAACCACGCAAATAGAGTAGAGCATTTAATGTCTTCGTAGAAAAGTATATTGAGTCGATGAACGCAAATGTATTTATAATTCTATTCTGCTTGTTTTGATTTACAGAGTTCCTTGATTGAAACTGAAGAACACTTGAGTCGACTCGTCTTGTCGTCACCACCACCATTCATTGTATCCTGTGTACTTGTGTGTTTCATTCATTGTGGTTTTGATTGTGAGACGGCTTTTAATACTCGTTGACAATCGCATACTTATATACATACAAGAAAAATCGATGCTAGTTTGCAGTGTAGTAGTATTGATTATACAGATGAAGTATTTAATTCAAGTTGCGTTTAATGATGTTTGTTTGTCTACTGTAAATTCCTAGGAAGAGTCTATAGTATATTAGAGTAATATACTACTTACGTGTGTTTGTGTGTGTCGCTGGTGTTCTGCCAAGCACATCATTAGACGTTCGTCGAAGTCTTCTGTGTAACTTCAATAGTTTTTTTAAAGTTGGGCATAAATAAACACTTAAGTTTCTGTGGCCGTCATTCGCTCTCGAATCTTGTAACAAGAGGTGAAGTGACAATTCGAGTGAAGCAAAAGGAAACGAAACCAACTAAAGGATCCAACCCATCAAATCATCAGTGAGAAAGAATATTTAGTGGTCTACTCGACAATCGACAAATAACTTTAGAAAGACAACCTTGAAAGAAGATTGAAGTGGAATTGTTATTACATACACCGCATCGCATCCCATTGCTTTTTGCTCCACGAAGTTTATCTATGTATTCCTGTGGTACTTATGTATGAGAGTTAGGGGAGACCTATAAAGAAAATGAAAGATCCTATGTATGTGCCATACGACTACAATAGGGTCTCGACTCCTCTTCACAACTCGGTGTAACAAATAAAATGTCTGAAGGAAGAAAACGAGCGACAGTTCTGAAAAACAAGCAGCTCTTCTGCTCATTTGGCTTCTCTGGCTCTAATAACACGGGAATGGCAACTTTGAGTAACACGTAAAGTGTTAGTGTGTTAGTTAGCGTCAGCAGTGAATTTTTTTCGGCTGCTGCGACCTAACACAAGGTGTGAATTGACTGACGGCTCGTAAAGTAAAGTAAGTGAAATAGTAAAGTGAGCTGAAAAAAGATTTCCCTAACTACCATCCTAAATGTGAAATATTTACACCTTGAGTTGCTTTCGTTTGTGATGTTGTGTCTAGGGAGAGCATTGTAAAGCGTGTGCTGTGTACTTGTGTGTATGTGTGAGGATTGTATTCAAGTTGCTCAGAGTGGATGTGGAATCGGGAAGACCAGGAAGACGCAAGACGACACAAGACAGCAGCAGCGTGCCATGCTCTCCTCTAGGGAAAATTGAATTCATTCTGAGTAAAAGAAAGTTGTAAAGTGTGAAGTAAAAGAATCAATAATAAATAAAGTCCCCTTTCATCCTCATATCATCGCATCACCCCCATCCTCCTCCAATCCTTTTGTGTTCTTTTGTGTGTCTCATTTGCTCCAGCCAAAAATACCGGTTTCTAAAAAAAGAGAATACAATCTTCGTGGGGATGAGAATAGGTGAGAACGCCATGTGAATGGGACTTGCCAATGAATGACGTTGGTGGTTCTGAGAGCGGCAGTGGCCTAAGGGCCGTGAAGTCGAGCCGCACTTCAGATGCCAACTTTGAATATGACGATAGTGAATGGGATGTCGGGATCGGCAATCTGATCATCGATTTGGATGCTGATATTGAGAAAAATAACGAAGCTAATCGAAGTGGGTCCAGCGGAGGCTCAACTAATAATAATAATAGCAGTAATACCAATAATAATAATAATAGCAGTAGTAATAATAATAATAATTCCAATACCACAAGTGTCACTAGCTCAACCCCCACAACGACCACGACCTCCTCATCAAGTGGCAATAGTAATACGCAGCAATCCGGCTCTTCATACTCTACTTCGCAAATGCATATCCCACATTCCCCCGCCAGTGTTGTAAGTGGAAACTCAGGAAATAATTTAAATAGCTCAACGGGTAAAGGCAAAGCCGGGAATTCTTCCTCTACTACTGGAGGAAAAGTCTCGGCGGCTTCTGCAGGAAATCCTAGCGATTTATCTGTCAGTATGGAACACTCGTCTGTCGTTGATAAAGGTCTCAAGATGAAAATCAAACGAACTAAAACTGGAACGAAAAGTGGAGCTGATGCCAAGCATGAGATTGTCAAAAGTGATTTAATCAGTTCAGCGTCATCGTCTTCCACGACGGGGGCTGGAAACATTCTTAGTGGAAATAACAAAGGTGCTCCTTCCTCGGACCAAGTTTCCAAAAGTGCTGCTCACGCCGCAACTTCACACAAAGACAAAGACAAACTCAAAGACATGATGATGGACATGGACAGGGAGTGCAGTGCGAATAGCAACTCTAATAATGGTAATAGTAACAGTGCCAATAATCTTCGCGATTCAAATTTACGTGATAGTGGTAATAACAATAGTGACACAACCGGACCTGGTGGTAAAGTAAAAGGCACGAAACGTGGCTCAACGCATAAAAAAGTGAAAAGTTCCCCGGCAAATAATAGTAACAATAATTCCGGATCTTCCAACAAAAAAGAAGATCGGAGTAACAATTCATTATCTTCGGATATGAAGGGAATCTCCACCATTGGTGGTGGCAGTGGTGTTGGTAGTGGGAAAGACAAAGACAACTTTTTCTCCGCAACTGTTAACCTCAATGTTCCAAATGTTGGAGCATCAAACGTTGGAGCTTCAGCTTTTGTGAAAACTTCAGCCACTCTCAAAGTTCCAACAACTTCCTCTTCAGGCTCAGCCTCAGCAGGCAACCTGCTAGTCCATTCTTCTCTCGATTCCTCTTCTTCAAGGTCTCATGGATCTTCAAATCCTTCTTCCTGGGTGACTGGATCCCCTGCTAAAGGGGGAGACAAGGGTCGCATCTCACCCTCTGTCTCATATTTAGCAACTAATTCTTCCATTGAAAAAGGAGCAGGCAATAATAGTCCTTCGTATGCAAAAAAGCCAAGAGTGTTCCCCCCACCTGAAAAGGTACGTAGTCTAAAGTATAACACAATAATAATCCTCTCACTCATTTCCCTTTGTACTTTTATCAAAGAAAAACATCTCGCTCTAAGCTCTCTGCGGGTAATCATCATCAACCTATACTCGCATCGTTTTTATTACATTTTTATATCCTTTTATTCCTATCATTTCACCCGAACCTCCATCCAACCACATCACCTTTGCCTGTCTGAACGTACAAACCGAGTTAAATTCTTACATTACATTCGTAGACCAACCAAACTCACTACAAATACTGCCACTGCACTGCAATGTAATGCCTCTGGACTACGTACTTTTAATGCGGAACGTGGCTCATTTTAGTGACCACAGTAATTGCTGATTGCATTTCAAATCCTATATAAGTACATCCCGTGTATTATTACACTAAAACTAAAACCAATATATACTACTCTATATAAAGCTTTAAATGCATTTTATAAACTTTTATAGCCAATAATATGAAACTATTTCGTGTACTACACCGTAGTGTTAGCAGAATCTCTTCAGCTATTTTATTCCTTGCACGAAGACTACAATAGCCATAGTTTTGTATTGTTGCAAAAGCACTTTGGTTATACATATAGAGTATACATACTAATATAGAATGTACATTTCTGTATTTGTACATAAGAGGAATGCCTTTAACAATCCATTACATGTCTGGGATGATGTGAACAGCAAAACTGCCCAAGTACCGTGTAAACTTCAGAATTGGGTGGAAAAAATTGACCAAAAGAGCAAATTTATTGCTACTGTATGACTTCTATAGCCTTATTACTTTTTTGGCCGAACTAACTACAACACATATAGTGTGCAGCAAAAGTCCCACTATCAGACAGAATTATTATACTTTGCTAACAGAGTCCTGTCCTGTGTTATTTGGCATTGTATAAATGATGTGCTCCTCATTCATGGTCTTGTTATCATTCTTGTAAGTATAGCCATCGTAATTCAGCGTGAAAAACGAATGGCAATACTCTAACAGGGAGACTTGTAATACATATAGTGATACATAATGACGTGGGAAAATCTTAGATCCTGAGAGTCTTCTTGGGATATTCTTTACAATACACTAATCCTTTTCTAGGTTGATTTAAAAAATCCTTTACACATACCACACAGATGACTTACAACACAGTCAGTAGACGTACTTATTTAAAGACGTCAGTCAGACAGAATTCTAAGCTTAGGTTCCAAAAAATTGACAACGAAATGAACTTAGACAGTTTTTTATATTTGAAAAGTAAATTACAATCTTTAATAGTTAAAACGTAATAAAGTGATCATAAAACACAGCATTGAAACAATGATAGTAAAAGTTAGACGAGATTGTAAAATTAGATTGAAAACCAAAGCTGGAAGAAAAAACATAAAAAATGTAACAGATACATAGGCAAGTAGTTAATATCAAGATAACTTTGTAAAGCAAGATTGTTGTTAGGTCATTACATTGCTTACATACCTAGCTAGGTATTATATACGGCATAATAAAGTTGTAAAGACTCACTTAATTCGGATTTGTTTTAATAGAGCTAGGTAGATAACAAAAAACTGAAGCTTATAGAACAGAGATAAACTGCGTAGGTTGGGGGACTATCTGTATACGAAAGAGAGCTGGGATAATAATGCTGAGCCGCTCGAGGTGGAAGTGATTATCGTAATACACTCAAAACGGATAATTTATTGTTGACAGTAGTCATCGTATAAGTCAGTAGTAACTTGGTCGTTTTTATTTTCTTGATTAGCTATGTAAATGCCTACGTAAAATATGTGATATGCAAAGTTCACAGGAAGGCAAATACCTAACACATTACCAGTTCTAACTTCTAAGTTTAATAAATATTTTCATATTATACACTGTACGTCTGTACTAGGTTAGTGTATGTACACACATACATAATATGCATAACATATAGCATACCTACCACTTGTGAGATGTGTGTTTATTTTATACGATGACTGTTTGGGATTAGGATAAGCGTTAAACATTGATCATAATGTCAATAAATTGATATGCAAGCCATTAGGAATGGCTCAAGGCGAATCCATAAAAGTGTTTAATGTGAGATGTGAACTGTGAAAGACGTGTCGAGTAAGTTTTCAGTTTTCAATATCATTTTACGAAGAGGCCCTCAAGATACGACCGACTGGTACATAGTAGTAGGGAACAAGTTGTGCAAGAGTTCACAAACAAGTTTTACTTTACACAGTCGAGTCTCGAGTCCAAGTCCAGGCTTGATTTTATAAAAGCAAGAGTAGTAGTATTAGTATTAATGTACAACATGCTAGTAACATTATGCCATACATTCTGTGCACTTATCTATGTACTAATATCTATAATATACAAACAGTAATACGTACAGACACTGCTACATGCAACAAACCTACACATACATAATGTACTAGGGAATTATTACGGATTAAGATGGACATAATAAAATCTTTGACTTGTTAAAAGAGTAGGCAGAGATAGATTTAGATACGTTAAGTGTTGAATGAAGCCTATGTATAGGAGTAGACCAGATTCAACTCAAACCAGTGCAATCACAACACACTCACACAGCACAGGGCAGTGTTAAAGTAAATTAGAGTGGGTCGGCACTCTGGTTGTAATGCTGCAGTGTATCATAGAAGTAGTCTGCCTCTGTTATGTTACTCGTCTTTTGCGAGACAAGTGTATAGCAGTAGTAGTACAAGTATGTGCAGTGTAGGAAAGTGTACAGAGAGTGTGTAGTGTAGTGTGGTGGTGATAAATGATAAATCTTATCTTGTCATGTCAAACTGCAGTGGTGGTAGTGGTAGCTGGTAAGTACGTAATTGGTATGGCCCTCCAGTCCATGTATCCTAAATCCTATCTCACTTTTAGGCATTCTTCTTAACTATATTTTATACCCAACCTCTCTAATGCTTACTTCTAGTAGGAGGACGAAGCAGACCAAGTGCTGCACTTACTATTACCTATATTATTATATCCAGTTGTGCTCTCTGGCCTGATCCTTGTTTTTCTATACGCTTTTGACGTTATGTCATCATCACCATATACTTTTCTCCTCATTGTAAATGTGTATATATGCATATGAAAATAAATAATAAATAAGACTATGTACAATGTATGTATACTGTACAATATCGTACCTAATACAAATACTTATAAAACACGAAGTGAATTTGTATTGGGGATGCAATATGCAATGCATATTCACACACAGTGAATGTGTTACTTGCAGTAAAATACATCGAAGCACGTTTTGTATGTATAAAATATAAGTTATACTTATATGTAACGTGCTTTGGTTTAAATTCAAACGAATCGACCCCATGGATCTTTATCGTTCACATTGACTAGTAGTTGAGAGGCAGATTTAGTTTTTATCATCATTTCTATATATATCTCTTTCTCTCTCCTCCATGCAATTACATTACATTATTATTAACTACTAACTAAGAGTGTGTCTAGCGATGTGTGTTACATTTTTGTTGGGTCGGTTCGTTCGCTCGTTTGGTTGGTTCGGTCGGGTCTTGTTATGTTGGTTTGTGTTATTATATTATTACTAAGAACCAAAGTGTGACTGGCCATTGGCAATGTTCTGTCTAAGTAAGAGCATTAGCATTAGGCCGCGTGTGTGTAATACTTAGAATACAATGGGAAGAGGATAGGTTTAATGCAATATACATTTGCTAGTATTTGTAGCAGAGAGCACAGAGTGAAATATATAAATAATGCATATAGTTGAAAAAAGGACTGCTGTTGGTCTATGGCCTGCCGGTCTGTGTTTTGTGTACGTGTGTGTCTGCCTTCCATATCCATGCATTGCACGCCTAGCAGTGTGTATTGCATGGCATGGAATGGCTTGGCTGAGTCAATAGAAATCGATAGAATGCTGATGAAATGAAACTTTGTTGTTTTATTGTGGTGGATGGATAAGCAGTCGATGTCGAGTCAGGAGGAGAATTTATCACTCCCTCATGGAAGTCTGTCAGGCTCGAGTGGGTCGTATCGGAAAATGGGAGCCCTTGGTAACACATCCTCTGCTGATCTCGGTGGCCCTTCCTCTTCGTCTTCCTCCATCATGCACCAAGGTAAAGAAACTCGTATATGAACTACCAATTTAATGTTTTTCTCTTCGCTACATTAGTTTACCCACACTCCTTACAAAATTACCGTCTGAAAGCAACAACGTCTAAACACCATAATATACTACGCCAGAGCATCATTACATTATTTTATATACACAATATGTCACATCATTTTACACTGTATTACTTAAACACATTACTAAACCGTGTTTCCTTAGCATAATAGTACACACATGTATATGGTTAGGAAAATATAGCTTTAATATTTACTGTATTTTAATTGATGACAGTTTTATGCACTAAAGGTTAAGCAAAGTGTGCACAGATAAATTTACAATTTTTTAATACCTGTACTTTAATGGAGTGTAATTGATCCCATTAATCATCACAGTTGCGTTTGTTGAGAAAACTTGTTTACGACGATTCTTTTTGTGCAGCCAACTTCTGCATTACTGTGTTGCTTCTGTATATGCGCTGTAAAATATGTAAAAGTAACTTCTATTGTTTGTAATACACAGCAATGTTAAACGACTGAACAATAAGTAGTATAGGAGGTAGGTCTCTCTCTCATGTAATCATAATATAATCATGTACTGTTGAATTTTTGTACTTCTATATTACTTTAAGTATATTCTATATAGCCAAGTCCTCTTTGTTGTAAAAAGTCAACCGAAAGAAAAATATCTACCTACCTAGCTATAATAACACCACGACCACATTTAAGTTTTACTAATGTGTGTTCATGCAGATAATTCATTTTGCATGCAAAAATTATGTTATTTCCCATCGCATTAGAAAAACTGCCAGCAATAGCGAAGTAGCTAGAAAAATGCGTTTATTATACTTTAAATGTAGCCAAGTAAAGTAATTTTACCTACCTGCGTTCTGTACGAAAAGAAAAACAAAAGAGAATACAACTGGCATTACATACACCTATTTTTTACTTAGCATTTAATAATGTTGGTTGGATATATAGATTCATGTTTATTTTATATTCGAGAAGCAGAACGCAACCAGCAGGTAGTGCATAGTGTGAATGTGATATGCAACGGCTGACTGGTTGTGTGTTGTACATTGTGAGACTCAATTAAAGTTTTATTGCATGTATACAGCAGCAACAGTAAGTTATATTTTTCATGATTATGTGTGAAGTAATTATGATTATTATCCCTCGCTCGCTCTTTCAATCTTATTTGATCATTTATATGTTGCAGTATCTATAGACGTGACGGCAGAGGACTGACTGTTCTCATTCATTACTAATTGAAAGCCCCTTTTGAACGCTTGATTAATGGTTCGGGGAAGTTACAATTAACAGCAGGATTTTATAACTCACTCCTACTTTTCAACATTATGATTGAATTTTTTCACGATTAAATGTACTTAATGTAGTGGCAATCATCTGTAGAATTATAATATGTTAATTAAAGTCGTAACTTTTTAATTGAGCGTTAATTCTTTAATGTTTGATCTTAATGATTCAATAGCTACGTACGTACGGTATACTACCGCACTAACGTATGTAGTACATGTACATAGGTAGGTATATTATATATTGTCAGATTGTCACTGCATTATTTTTATTATTATACTACAGTTTGTATACTGGTGGATTGAGTACTATTAAGGTACTTCTCTATACAGTCTGTAAAGGAAATTATAACAAAAGAAAAGACTACCACTTACTTGCGAAGGAATATTGTTGTATCTTTGCATTATTAATTAACACTAAGTATATGGGAACGAAAAGACTGTATAGTGTGTTAGTACATGTTGTGTGTGCAAAATAAGGACTGGTTCCATTACCATACATTATGTTGTCTGTCACAGTTTGTAAATATCACTTTGCTTTAATTGTGTAAACAGTTAGCTTTGGTACATTTTCAACATTAGCGTTTATGGGACTGTCCCGATACCCATCGACACTCAACATGGAAATCACATAAAATTCATTTGTACCGTAGCATCATTAAACATCATTTTACAATTAAATGTGAAATAATGATCGTAACTGTACTACTAAATGTTGTACAGTCGTAAGTTACTTACCTACCTACAACAGGTAACAAGCTAACTGCACCTTCAGAACACAAGAAACTACTAATAAATACAGAACACCATGCCATTATTTACTTTTATTTACTTACACAAGTCGTTGTTGTACAATACAAACTACAAGCACACATTTTCAATCCCCTTACTATAGAATACAGAATACACAGTAATGAGATTAAAATTTATTAGTTCATCGAAGTGGATTTTCCTAATTGTGACATTGATGAGTTTTTATGGTTATTAAATATGAGACGTATCTAATTATTTAACGTTGATTTGATTTTGACAGGACTACCTCTTCCTCAATCAGCGAACAATGTAAATAGTTTCGGGGCTGCGAAAGACTTGACGAGTAAGGGAAGTGGTGGTCGTGTGCCTACAGGGGCACCACAACCACCCTCATATCAAGACGTGTGTGTGGGAACGAGTGTAGGAACTGTGACTGAACCAGACTGTCTTGGACCATGTGAACCAGGCACTTCCGTCACTCTAGAAGGAATTGTTTGGCATGAAACTGAGAGTGGTAAGTCCATGTAAACTAATTTATGTAATCACTACACTGTTCATGCTCACCCACCTCTCAACAGCATCACACATAAAATAAAATAAAGTATAATATATCCCTCCGTGTATACTACTTACTACTAATGCATACATACGTCGTCACGTACAATGAGTATAATCAATGGAACAAATCTATCATAAATTGCAATCTACATGGGAAAATCCATTGCAATTCTAATTGCAAATTACATTTCATGTGACATTAAACAAACTATTAGCAATTTAGCATTCAGTTCGTTGAGATTTGTAATCTTGTGATAAATAATGTACACACACGTATTTGTAGATACATACAGTAAACAAGGATAGAAACTGTACATAATATAGTGCTTACATACTTTAAACACAGATATAGCTACATTATTAGGAATTTTGTTGATGTGTATATTTCTGAATACATACTACTACTACATAGTTGTAAAAGTAAAGTAGGCACATGCACATCACTATATAAAGTACATAAGTAAAAGGAAGAGCAAATTGTAGCTACTCTCCAGAAGAAGGAGATGGAGGAACACGAGTAACATTAAGTAGACATGTGCATTATGCATTTGATAACACATAGCACATAGGATTTGCCTCGCCTTTTGCTTTGCATATTACAGCAGAACGTATAGGTATCTCACAGAAATAGGAGCATAAGTTGAAGTTGTGTGTTTGTGTTGCATTAGAGTGTGTGGAGAGAATTCAAAGCGAAGGCGCAGCGAGCCGAGTACCGCACCGCACATGCCAAAAGATGTACAATCTCATAAATACCACAGAATCGAGAGAAACAACATATTTACACAGTTAAAGATTACTTCTTCTTCCTTTCAGTTTGCTCAGAGTACTCTTCTTCTTCTTCTTCTTAAAAGATATTACATAGAGAGATAGAGAGACGGGACGGTTCTAGTATCTCAACCACACTTGCTGCTAAACTTAATGTGAGATAAAATAGTTGACGATGAACAAGTCATGATCCTGATCATGTCATCATGAGTCATGACATGACACGGGGTGCCACATGCTCTCTAATGTGAATTTGCTATATGAGACTGTTAAAGCAGTAAGTAATACACACACACACACACACACAAAGCAGTTTAGTTAGCTCAGTCAAAAGTCAATGGTGGTAGGTGCACGTCGGCGGCGGCTTTGTAGCACATATTTCACTTTTATGTCGTTGTTGGCGAGGATTGCTGTTCGTCGAGTCTGTTCTTTGTTCGAATAGAATTGAATTGGCTGTTGGTTTGCTTGGATGTCCGTCCGTCGTGTCATGTCATACTGCAGTGTGCAATGCAGTAATAATATTACCATTAGTTGGAAATGTTCTCGTGCAGTAGTAGTAGTACTAGTAGTATAGCAGTAGTGTGCAGTCTTCTTATCTCAAATAGAGATGGTACCGTAAAGAAAAATAGTACCTACATCTAAGTAAGAGCTATGTATGTATATGTATATATACCTAGTCAATACAATACAGAGTGTCCCTATTTTTTATACATCACTATGTTGAATTGAAATGCAAGAGCCTATGCATGTGAGATTAGGTATGTTAGTTACTTAGGATATTACAATTATATGTTAATACCTAGGTACTAGTACTACAGATATTTTTCTGTAGCACACATCAAAGAAAGACAGCGTTTAGCTTGAATTTCAGTGATGTTGATGACGAACAAACAAGTCTGTATCACTTATTTTTCTGAATATTCTCCGTGCGCATTCAAAGCAGTCACTTAAGTTGGCTGTGTTGTGCGTGTAAAAGTGTTCAAGTCTTTTCTTCTTGTGTTTGCCCGAAGAAGTAACTTGTAGTGCAACTAGTCATTACTTTTTAATGAAACACATTGAACGATTGTTCATGTTTACACTTTTCTTTCTCTAGCGCTAACTTTACTCATGCACATCTTTGACATTTAACCAGATGGGCATCAATGTTCTTGGCTTGGATCGATGAGCAGTGTATAATTTAATAGTCAGAGTATACATTCATACGAGTGAGAAGAGAAGTAGTCGCAAGTATTGCACATTTATACACTCAGAATGAATACTGTATACACGTACTCTGGTATAATGCGGATGCTGTGTTGTGTGTACTCGGAAAAATCTCACTCACTCACTTTGATTGCTTACCAGTTTGATTTGTTTTGCCAACTTTCCTGATCCGTAGTTCAACCGTAGTATGAATACACAGATTTTTCAAGAATTCTCTTTTTTCTTCGTAGTCAGTACATGCTAGGTGTTCCTTCTGACAATAAAGAGCAGAGGTAGCTTAACTGCCTGCAGGAGAACGTAATTTACTTACTCTATACGCTGTTGTTAGTGTTTGTGTGTGTACTTGTTTACACTGTCTAAATAAGATTGTTCATTTGTGTATATCATGTTTGTTCGCATGCACCTATTAAGAATTTGTAAGATAAAGAGTTTACTACGAGAGAATTTTTTTACATATAGTTAGTGAATTTACATTTGGACCTTTTATGTTGTGTCATGGTAGTTTATATGTACTACATTAAATTATCTTCAGACGTTTTCGTGTTCTCACTGAGCTGTTGCTGAACTCACTGTCTCGCGATCCTTTTCCATTACATTCTAATCATTTAACGACTTTATGACTGCATAGCCAGGCCAGACTGATAAACATGAATTTGCAATGTTGAATACATTGTACTTACAGTAGATACACAGATAAAATAGTGTTGTCCTGCAACAGCAAAAGCTTTTAAATGTACAAACTCGTTTTTCTGCACACTGTATCTATCCCTTGCCTTGTTGAAAGCACCAGACAACTTATACATATTTGTCCATGTTTGTTATATGTTATGACATGACTTATACATGCCTATATATTATATTAAGAGTTTTTTGAAATAGTGCCAGTACCTATGTGCCTATATCCATCACTTGGAAAAAGCTGTGTGTAATTATAACTGACATTTTCATTTAATTTAATAGTTACTTGTAAGATTTTGACATTGCTCATTTCACGCTGTCCTTCACAATTGTAGGCCAACAATAAGCGGAGAAAACAAGCTAATTTGCGTCCAATTGTAACCGTAAAAACTACAAATACTTCACTAATAACTTACATTGATTGTTCCCTTGAACACTTGCAAACTAGTATTTACAAGTTCTGTCATTTATTTCTTTGTTAACTTCGCCTGTTTATTATTGCATTAAATTTACAGTGTCAACTTGCAGGCTGGTTCAAACAGAGTTAATTTAATTCAGACTTGTGCTAATAAAATGAATAGTTTAAGTAGCAAGCGAAGCGGAAATTCACTAAACGCAAATATTCATTCTTCCATTCCAAGACGAGCCAGTCGTTAAACTTTCTCCATTACACTCGAATTATTGATCATTCAGCCCTCTTGAAACGGCCTATAATTGATATAAATAAAGTGGGAAAAGTTCCCATTCAACACTATTGCCTACACTTTGAGCTTAGCGAACTTAACTATGGATATACACCATGTAGAGAGATATTCTACATAGATACACATATATACACACCTACCATTTATGCTTGCTTGAGGAGAGTATGTTCTTGATGCTGTTTAAGAGCAACCATCCGCCTTGTTGTAAGTTGTAATTGCCAGCAGCATAAGAGAACGGAATAATCTTTTTTAGTTAAGTTAAAGTATTTGTAATTGTAATTCACTCAAGCAGAAGTGGAGAAAAACACAGAACTGTGCAAGTTTCGTATATAGATGAAACCAAAAAACATAAAGGAAGGATTACTCTCTTCAGAGTGTTGTAATGATACACAAAGTGAATAAAGTCAACTTGAGACATTAAATCTATTATAAGGCGAAATTTTTTATCTCCTTGTATTACTCAAGTCTCTCTCTCTTATATACACTACTTGTATATAGTAACACTGCACTGCGCTGCAAAATAGAATTAAACGTGCATGTATGTATACAGTAAAACATGCATAGAACACAACAGCTAGTAGCAAACCCAAATTCAGCTCAAGCCAAACGTAAAATGTTTATGAGTGATTTTCTTGTGTGTCTGCTCCTTTACACAAGTAAAGAAACGAGAGCATAATAAATATGGTCTTTTTAATGGAGGTTGATTATCCTCGCGTACTCACACAAACGTCATAACTAAACACAATTTCCACTCCACTCATGTGTACGTAAACCCACTATAGTGCATAGTGCTATTCAACTTAAGTACTTTACCTACCCAACTTCTGCATTACTACTGCTTCTGCTCCTGGTGTATATGTATATTCCACTCTAACAGACTTAAACACTTCGCTTTACGGTAAACTGTACTTCCACGTATTTAGGTACTACGTAATATTCCATTGTATTTGTTCTACATGACATTATATAGCTCGTCTCATTCATTCACTCTATCTTTATTTCGTTCCCGACTTTACTAGTTGGCTTTCATTATCCCAAGTCATTTCATTTCTCTCGGTTTGGCTTCCTTCTATAATGTATTGCTTTTTCACATGCAGATAGAAGATACTATACTGTGTGTATAATATTTTAAAGCATTTGTTCATTGTGCACAGGTTTGACTTCTTTAGCTTTGCTTAGTATTGCTATTTTATGGTTGTTTGTGTGTAGCACATTAAATATTACCTACGAACAAAAGTACCTTAAGAAATTATAGAGAGCTATAGCTAGAATAGCTACTTTAATATTGTAGAGAAGGAAAATTGTATGTTCACAAGTTTCATAAAATGACATAACAGCCGCAGAATGCATTACGGTATAAACTAATAATCGTGTACACACAGACGGCGACTATTCACCTCTGAATATTATATGAAATATTATTAGAAGTGTCTGAGTATAATTAGAGTGTAATACGGAGTCTCCGTGTGCAGAGTCATAATTATATTAGCCTCTATATCACATGAAAGCTAATTGCTGAAGGAGTCAGAGAGTCAACTCAAACACACTTCATCTCCCTCTCATTCTCTCTCATCCTTCACTTCACTGAGCTGAAAATGGCTCCGTTTCTTTTAAATTAACTACACAAGTTTCATTAATCAATAAAGTACTTATTAGTGGGTGGATATGTCTCAATTTGTGCTAAACCATCTGTAAGTTGTTACACGTTCACGTTTATAAATTACTCTACAATAGTTATAGACACATAGATAGATAATTTCTATACAAACATCCTGCGTGTATTTATACACATGTATTTCATGTAGGTAGATACAGATAGTTTTATAATGAAGAATGATAGCATTTTATACAATAATATATGAATATATTCACAATATACACAGGATCTTTGTGTGTGTGTATAAAGTGTAGAGAAATGTATTTATGCCGCAGTGTAGCTGTAGTATATAGGTATATAAATGTAAAGTACGCACCAAAGCATCATACCATGCCACAGCACACTACACAGAGACTAATAAAGGAAGGCATTAAATGTCTGTTAGCATTAAGTTGGTTATGTGAGACTTGGTTGTAAAAGAGCCGTGAAGAACATCCTAATAAATATGAATACCCCTGATAGGATGATAAACTTTGGAAATGTGCGAATGCAAATGCATATAAAGCTGAGTATCTTTTGGTTCAAAGGGAATTAGCCATTAGCATACTCTCAGTCTGTGTTCTGTTCTTCTACTACACAGCAGTTCTTATTGCATCATCATAACATATATCCAGGAGGAGCAGCATCCGTTGGTTGTTGTAGTGTGCATACAATATATACAAGAAATGAAGGAGTACAAGTAGTGCACAGGGTTTTGTGTTGTATTATTAGTTTGTGTGTAGTATGGGGATGGTAGGAGAGTAGGAGTGTATTAATAATAACAGCATGGCATGGATGGCATGGCATAATATGGCACTATAGAATGAAAGAACACGGTGCATTGTATTCTTGTGTATATAGCATAATAATAAAATAGAGGCCGAGCCGTAAGGGCTTTAGGTATTAGAATATAATAGAAAGAGCATTTCGTTTGCTTTTCTGTGTCTCTCCTTTATTTTACTAGGCGGTTAGCGCTGGCTAAGTGCACAGGAAATCAGATACAATATTTTATTAGACTGGAGACGCTTTATCTTGTCTTGTCTTGTCTTGCATTATAAGCACCTTCTTCCTATTCTCGTCACTAAAGATGAAAAGTTTCCTTGTGAGAAGAACGAGGAACATAAGTGAGAAGATTTTAGCCTGAACTGACTAAGCTGAAGGAGAATTGACTAGAGCTCCCTATGCTTCTTCGCCTGCCTTCCACACTCAAAAACTTTCCTCTATTCTTCTTTCTTACAGTCTATTATTCTTGAATGTTGTTCATCCATTTCATGATACTCGAATTCCCCATTCATACATTGCCGAAAAAGGTTTCAACTTTTCTGTCGCCCTTGTCGTCATCTTAACTGTCGGCAATTTTACTCTGTTTTCAACATCCACTTCCAAGCACATTCACCATCAACGGTTAGCTGGTTCCTTCTTCCTACAATTCTGATAAAGTTCATGATAAAAATGTTACATAATGTTATGTTAGTAGCACAGCTAGAAATAAGGAGCCAGTATTCTAGTAGTAGTCGTGTGGTGTGGCAGTAGTCAAAGCAATAGCAAGTCAAGCCATACTTATTCTTCCTCCTTGCCTTGTTTCTCTCTGCCTCCTCTACTTTTCCGAGCATGGCTCACATACATGTGCAGTCTGCACACACACAGTTCCAGTATTGTACAGACCTACAAGACTCTCCTATGCTTTTGCCTCTATTTCTTCCCTTCATCATCATCCTACAACTTATATACAACGAACAACTTTCTGGTTCCTCTCTCTATCTCTATCTCACTCTTTTCTGTGTTATAAGTGTATACAGAGACTCAACACATAGATATACAATTTATATGTATGTACAGTCTGCCTGCACAAAGCGTATTATATTATAGCAGACTCTCCCCAAACCAAATCTTCGCTATTGAATAGATGTAAAATGTATCCTCGTCTGCGTGCGGTACTGGATTCTCTCTCTCTCAACTTACATATATGTATAATACTTACATACATACACACATTTAATATATTTTGGTAGTTTGCTACACTGAGTCATAGCATAGCTGTACACATAATACTGAGAATAATATCAAGGAGGATCATATAAGAAAAGTATGTATGTACATGGAAGTATCATGGTATTACACACATATCTAGTAGAAGTAGGTAGTTCTAAGTTCTAAGCAAGAAGAAGACACTCCTTGTAAAAGTATAAAGTATATTTGTGTATAGTATCTCCTTGTGCTGTGCGATTATACGGATATATTACTTGTGTGTTCAGAAGAGAGTCTTTCCTTTTTAGTTTGAATTTCTCTTGGTTCTTTACAACACGTCGAGGATTGTAGTAGAATGCAGAAAGAGAGAGAGAGAGAGAAGACTCGACTTGAATCCTGCTAGTATTGCATTGAGTTTGAGTATTCGGCTTTTATGTTGCGTGTGATACTTAAACTTATGATGGTGTTCTCTATCTTTCAACAATATGGCTTTCCTCTGTGCTCACTTTATGTATAGTTGGGTTATGTATGTATGTGTATGTACAGTTTATATTTATATCTTTGAGTATACACCTACTCTCTAGTGAACTAAGACTGCTTTTACCTTTAGCTACTAAAATTTACTTTAGCTACGAATAGTAACACTACCTTGGCATCATCCAATCCATCCCTATGGCTTTGCTTTGAGAAGGATGGGATATGAGATTATTAATGATGTGGGATGTGGTTTTATTGGCTCAGGAAGGCTTTATTTCTCCAGCCACATTTTGAAGTTGTGTTGATTTGTGTGAATGTGAAATTCCGTGAATTCCTATTCATACTTTCTCTCTTCACTTGAATTACTCAGAATGCTCTTTCTCACTCATCACATCACAGACTTTGTATACGATGATACTATTAGCACTGCAGTGCTACTTCACTATTTTCAACACCCAATATCAGATATGACGTACAAGTACCTGTATTTACGTTTAAATTGTTCGTTGGGGACACAGTTCTTGTAATGGTAGCTATTACTTTAGTAGAAAGGACAATAGGTATTATTTGTAGAACGAAAAGTTATATAGTAACATTGTATAAAACAGCGTTGTTGGTTTAGTGTGTAAGTGGAAGTAGTATTTTTATGCCTGTAGTTTCTACTACACGGTAGTGTCGCTTCTGCGGATATCTACATTGGAATTAGTGTTAGGACTAGGACTGTTTGGGTAGAGGCAGTAAAGTTGAAGTGAATGCAGTCTGGCGAGGAGACACAGTGACAAATTGTTATTCTTATTGAATGAAGATGTATTATGCGGGAGTAGCTAGGTATATGCCTTTGTGTGGATTAGCATAGACGGAATCCTTTTTGTGCGAATAAAGACATTTGTATTAGTATCCGCAGGTAGTTACATTTACATTGGGGAACTTATGTACACCCAAAGGCAATATATTATTACCGTTTAAATCCGAGTATCGATTGAGGTTGGTTATAGTCAATTTCTCCTTTTCTCCTTTTGCATGGCACATAACATATGTACGGGAGAACGAACGTGAAGACTGTAATAAAATAATAATAAAGGGATAAAATTGGAAGTTAAATTAAAAGCGATTGCTTTTGACATCAAATGTACGGCTGAGGTTGGGCGAGCTCGCCACATGAGAGAAACTAAAGCGGAAAAGAGTGGAAATTGAATGTAGAATAATTGTTTATTTGCAGGTGTGCTAGTCGTGAATGTAACGTGGCGTGGAAAAACATACGTAGGAACTTTATTAGACTGTACGAAGAATGATTGGGCTCCGCCACGATTTTGTGACTCGCCAACGAGTGATCTAGAAATGAGAACACCGAAAAATCGGGGAAAGCGAGGTCGTGCTCAAGCCTCAACTCCTGTAAACGATCCTGTGACAACAGACGTTCGAGCTGGAAACGCAAAACTTCGGAACGGAGCCAAAGGACGTCGGGGAAGCTCAACAAATGCTACTGCTTTTGTAACTCCAATCAGTCCGATGAAAGCAGATCCTTGGCCCAAGCGGAAAACGCGAGGCAGTGAAAACGAAAGTCAAGAGGATAATACATCAGCTCCGAAAAATGCTAAACGACCCAAGGTTTCAAAGGACAACGATAGGAAGGACAGGCAATCAAGTAGTCCAGCCCCCTCATCGTCGACAACGGATGCTGCAGAGAAACCCGCTAATAGTCCCTTTTCCCCACAGTTGATTGAGTGTCCAGAGCCCAATTGCTCGAAAAAGTACAAGCACATCAACGGACTGAGATATCATCAGTCACATGCCCATTCAAACAATTTCACTCCCGAAGACTCAGACTCGAATTTATCAACGGCCAGTACGACAACAGCCGTTACTCCCGCAGAGACGGTCAATGCTACCGAAAGAACAAGCGAGCCCATGGTTGTGGATGGTGTGTCAGACACACCAGAAACAGCTGGTGGGGCTGACCTTCCTTCAGCATCAAATACAAATACGCCCACGACGACGACAACAACAACCACACCTACAGCTCCCTTTGATCCCACAGATTCCCCAACCCAAACGAAATCCCCGAAATCTCCCGGAAAGAAAAACAGTGCTGCGAATTCGAACAATGCGACTAGCAGTGCGAATATTGTTACAAGTGGAAGTGTTAGTGGAAAGGCAGTTGAGGATAAAATATTCGATCCGAAGGGAGAAAGTGATTTAAATGCGAGTAAAGAGACTGCTCCTGAGTCTACGACAGAACCGCTACTTCCGCTCGGTGGTAAATCCACCGGGAAAAGTGGGAAATCTCAAAAGGAACAACATCCTCCCACATCTACAGACAAAGATGCTGAGCCGAATAATTCCAAATCAGCTGAGAATGCAAATAATACCAAAGACTCTCCGCCGATTGTTCCGATTGCCACAGTCACTCCGCGAACTCCGATATTGACAGTACCTGTGCCATACATTTCCCTTCATAATCGCCCGTTGGTACACGGACACGTTGTCAACGTGCCTCGTATAGACTCTTCTTCGTTATCTCGTGACGGAGACAATAGTAATGTGATGAAGTCAACACCTGGAGGTCCAGGAACTAATATGGTCATGCCACCGTCGAAAGGTGCTCCTTGGCAGCCACATGCTCATGCCCACTCACACGTTGGACATTCAGGGCACACAGCTCATGTGATTTCTTCTTTGCACTCTCAGCAAAATCTCACAGTACCTCTTAATGTTCCATTGAATGTTGCCGAGAAAATCAGTGGAGGAGGAAATGGGAAGGACAAAGACAAAAGTCCTTCTTTACCTCCGCCACTCGTAGGTAAAAAGAATAAGCACAAAAAGAAGAGTAAAGACAAGGATCGGGAAAGGGATGGGAAAGGAAGCCGTTCTGCTGATGGCAGAAATGACCGAGATGGGAACAAGGGTCATTCCAGTTCTGGAGTTAGCGGAGGAGACGGAGGAAGAACAGCTGCTAGTATTTTTTCCGGGGGAAGCTCTGGACCTGACTCTATCGGCGGCAGAGGGAACAAGGACTCTGCGGAAGATTTAAGAGGACGCAAGCGAGACTCTGGAGACCGAGATAGTCCAAATGATGATAAAAGTGATGGGACGGGTGGGAATTCCGGTGAAAATCGAGATGACCCACAGAGTCCAGCATATTCGGATATTTCTGACGCAAATGATTCCGGACCGGATCCTGTTGAGCTGAGTGTAGTTGGTGCTGCAAGTGCTGTGAAAGAAAATTGCAAGAGCTTGACTGTAGCACCGGAATTGAAAAAGGAACCTGTACCGGTCGGAGTTGGAGTTCCAAGCAGTCATCCTATCTCGTCATATTACCCTTCCTTCTATTCTCCTTACATTGATTCACCCAGTGCAAATAATCCCAACAATGCTTCCAATGCTTCCAAAATTGATGGCAGACCCGGCGGTGTAGTCCCTCCAGGTCCCGAAGAGTCTCTGTTAGAAAAGAACAAGCCACCAATTAAATCTCACCCTACTCATCCACATAACATGCATCCTAATCATCCTCTTCCGGGAAACGTGCCACCCCCTCCTACCAACGTCCCTGGAAATGAAGATCCTCGACGCTCACCCAAAATGGATTACCATCCCAAATATTTACCGCAGCAACATTACTTCCACTATCCTTACTCAAATTATCATTTTGATCAGCCTCCGTATGCCAGTCTGATGCCCGATGGACCGTATAACAATACCAACCACGGAAGAATGTTTCCGGGCATGGACGAGAAAGAAAGGGAGATTGCGGAGCAAAGAGCACAGGGGAAAGGAAAACTCGGCGGAATGGATAAAGAGGATGGAATTGGTGTCGGAGTGTCTATAAAACAAGAACCAGGCGAGCGAGATGAAAGACGCTCTAAAGACTCACGCCCGTCAGTTCCACCAATGTCCATGTCAATGGGAGAGGTGGATAAGGGAGTTGAAATCAAATCAGAATTCGGAGCTGACTATTCGGATCCGAGCATGAAGCTTCCCCATAACATTCACAATACATCTTGCAATAAGCACTCGAAAGAATCTAAAAGAGATAGAGAGCGAGAGCACAGGGAGCGTGAAAGAGATCGGGAAGATAGACACGAGAGAGGCTCCAAAGACAGTGCTGATGCAAAAATAGATTCTTTTAAATCCGGGAGCGGGCGGAGCTCGACAGGACCTCAGGCAGACAAAAACTTGTCAAAAAACTTGGATGGCTCAGCCGGAGAGACCGAGAAAGAAGCAAAAGAACGTGAAAGGAATGAAGGATCGAAACCAACCATGGAAACGCAAGGACCACCACCTCCTCCCACCGCTGGAGCATATAGTTATATGCCTCCAAGTTATATGCCAGGTGGTCCCTTCGGTTTACCCTTTGACACCAATCATCCTCTCTACAGGCAGGTTCTCGTTGGTCCCGGCCCAGGTGTGTACCCTGGATCCCCTTACATGCATCCGGGAGCAATGCCCAGGTATCCTCAAGGACCAGGAGGACCCCAACTTCCAGAAGATTTATCCAGACCTAGTGGTTCTGCCCCCAACTCAGCATCCAAGGCTTTAGATCTGCTTCAACATCACGCAGCTCAGTATTACAGTGCTCATAAAATTCACGAGCTGCAAGAAAGAGCCTTAAAGTCACCCAGTCCTCAAGTTGGTGGAATTGGACAAAGAGATCGCGATAATCCGGCAATGGGCCAAAATTTATCAACGATGCCTCCGTCACCCGGTGGATTGTCAGCCGGACCTCCGGGAAGTGGGAGAAATAGTGTAGGAAGTAACAGTGGAGGAGGTAACATGCCCAAGGCAGCTGATTTGACTAAGGACTCAAAACCCATTCTAGGACCTGGGGGAATTGTCCCAGGGGGCTTGAATAGTGAAAGCAGTCGTTCTCCTCCAACTCAACATCATGTTCATAGTCACACACATCATCATACACATGTTGGAATTGGTGTTGGCTACCCCATCATACCCACTGTACCGCCTCAGTATTCGCCTCACTACGGAGGTAAGTTAGGTAAAGAAAAGTATATTTTTTAAACTCTCACATATTTTCGAATTATGAGTGTAGGAAAGATGTTCAAAATCCAATTGTATACTCATTTTCAGCACATTTGTGTATTGTTCAAAATTCAAACCTGTGAAATCAAATATCTTTCCTAAGCTTGTGATTTAAACACAAAATACTAAAAATACTTAATATTTTATTGATTTACGAGTGAGCAAAAATGATGTTGATGATTTATTATTTGTTACAGTTCTTACGACACCTTCTTCAGCAGCCGCCTCGGTGATACCACCCTTCCCGTCACAAAAGCCGAATTGAAGGATCACAACAAAAAGTATGAATGAATGGGAAACAAAGACTGAGACTAATTTTAGTTTCGGGACTAATGACAACTGAAGTGTACAACCAACGGTCTGAGAGCTGAAAATTCACTGAGAATGTAATATTGCAACATTACTGTGTATTACGGAGTCTTTTTATATATGCGTATGATAGTTACGCGTTATAAGCCATTTAGTATACATAGCAAAAAGTTGGTGTAATTGTAATGTAATGGATATATCATTATACATATACTTTAAAACGTTATCTGCGAAGAGATAATATGTTAGTAGATAGACGTAGTAGAACAGATAGAGCAACAAATGGTAAAACGAAAGAAAAAGCTATAGAGTGATTGTTGCTAAATTAAAAACAGATTCAATTGTTTCCGTTGCGGTATATAACGAAAAGTGTTTTCTATTTAAACTACAAAAATTAGTAGTCTCAAGTAAAAGAATTGTACTAAGAATGTGCTTTCTTTAGAATTTTTAGCTAGGGCAAAGCTACCAATGAATATAAAACAAACAAATTATGAAACAAAACGAATATAGTAGTCTAAAAGTAGTACGATGATAAAATGATAATAACACAATTACAAGCAAGGAAGTAACGAAGCAATGCTCCATAAGCAGATTGCGTGTAGTTACGCAAAATTAGCATTATAATTACATTTTAGAACTTTTTCATTCAAAACCCCTTATGTATGTACTACAATAGTTATTACTACACTTACGTAGGTAATATTCTACCAAAATAATATTATACTAAGACTATAGTGATACAGATAGTCGACACACACACGTTGTTAAATTACACACGTTGTAAATGTAATCATAAAAATATAATCCAATGTTAAATTAAAATTAACGTATAATTATATGACCTAAATTATACCTATATAATTGAACCCACTTGACTTATCTGACTGATGCTTAATTGACTTAATTGATGAAGAAAAGATTTGTAAGTTGCAAGAGTGTTGTTGAGTATCACATTTGTAACTGAACTACAGAAAATCGAATTGAAAACCTTGCTTAGAAAAATACTACTACTACTACTACGATTAAATTACTTATAGTGAGAAAAATGTACAAAATACCTTCATAGGTGCCTATTGCCTACCTACATTGTCTATCTACTATGTATGTAAATGAAATTATCTCTGTAGTTTGAGGGGACAATTAATTATGTACTGTACATGTATACATATTATTATTCATTTCATAATACTATAACATTACATACTAAGCCTGTACCTATATAAATTATGAGTGTGTACATAATAGAAAGGAATTATTGTAGATATTGTACTAAGTCAAAATTTACAAACATCAGATATATACCTTGTCTATTACACTTTAGCCATAGAAAAATCACATAATACACCTGCAGCATAATAATAAATAATACATATTACTACACAGCGTACATAAACAGTACCTACTGTTAACGTAAAAATATTACTAGGTATGTACCGCATAATAGTCAGCAAAAATAGTGCTTGTCCCTGTGTAAGCAAAATAAAAAATGATAAAGCTAACTCAATTCTATATGAATTAGTAGACGAATTGTAGAAAAGCAAGCAAACGATAAAAAGATACTGTTAAAATCAATGTCAGCCATAAGGTATTGAATTAAGGCTTTCACTAATTCTAATTCCATTCTAGACAGGAATTTATGAATCTATGATATGATATATAAAATTGAACTGGAAATGATTACAATAATTGTTGGTACATGAATACACATGTCGTACAAGTGGTGTACATTTTTTGTTCTGTGTAAAGTTATTCTGCTAGAATATACAATTGTAGCTAACTAAAAATACAACACAACCAATTAGTAGCACGTACGGCATTTGTGAAAATATGTGTGCAAATAATACAAATGTAAAAACATGTACATTCAGAGATTTTCTCCAATCAGTAAATAATACGATAATTCTAAGTTGTAAGAAATTGACATTAACTTATAATAAAATAATACTTACCTAATAGCAATGCGCACTATTAGAGAAAGAAATATTGAATACTAATTATTATGTAACATTTACTTTAGTAGAAAGAAAGAAACAGTAAAAAGTAGACAACATTCGTGTAGCCGTTTATTATGTAAAGAACTCGTAGTATGTGTATATTGTGTATTACTGTGTAGTATTTGTAAATATTCAACTATTTTGTTTTTTTTGTGAGATTTTATTGTAGTATAATGTATTATTGTTGTATGAATAATGTATACTACTAACGCAAAAAAATTCTCGAAGGAATACCTACGTCTACTATTGAGACGATCGAATTGTATTGTTGCAAAAATTAGACCATTCATTGAAATATTGTATTTAAAAGCACTAAACTATAAATTGTAAGACAAATCCATGTATTAATGTACTGTGTAATAATTAATTGTATTCAACATAGGTACATATAATATTATTATTGATGATGGTGATTAGTGATTACGGATAATAGTTGTTGGAATATGTTTTATTGTTTCATGTTGATAACGAGTCGTGCTGTTTGATATGATTCATATATTATTATATTCATTATTATGTCAATTTCCTCTGTTGTGTTCATAAGCCTTTGTGCAGTGCATGCTTCTACAAAATTATTATACCTATATAATGCAATACAAATAAACATAAATACATTTTAATTTTTCTTTTCTACTTCCTTTTACCAACATACACCTTATCATAATATTTACTCACTAACAAATAAGCGTTCCGAGAAATCATTTTCATAGAGTAGGTACAGCTATTGCACTCAAAACCCTAGGCTTTAAAATGTAATAATTTATTACTGACAATTGCAAAAGCTAAATACATTATAGATAAATATATTATTTCCAAACATAGGTATAGGTAAGTTGAAAAGATCACGAGATCACGACAATATAATATCATGTTTATTTTATCTGTATGCTAAAATTGGCTATCATTTATATCTCGTAGTACAAAGGAATTTGCATTTAACCTTATGCACTTAGTGTAAAAATACTGCTTATTATAAAACGATTCCATATCTAATACATTATTAACAATAAAGTAGAGTGAAAATCTGCACCAATCTAATTCAGCTGATTTTATAGTAAAACATAAGCATACATATTAGTAAATTGTATCTTGAAAATGTTACAATGCAAAAAGGATGTCAACATCAATCTATTGAATGTAGTGAAAATATTATTTTATTTTCAATTAGAATTTGTGTGAAAGGACTTTTACACTGTTATATTATTGGAGACTTGTAATACGGATAATAATATACCAGTTTACTATTTATGTGATGCTACCATTGCATATTATTGCATAGCAGGATACATATATCAGAAATGTGAGTGTGTAAACATAACTAAGAGCAATATATTAATATATATGCATTACATTAAACCTGAGTAAGAACGTAACCACAATATCGAGAATCTGTTTCGTTTTTAAGTTCTGATACCACACATCTTCAAACATACCTAACACATTTTATTAGTATCGTTGCCTAAAGTAAAGCTGCATAACTACGTGCACTAGTACTGATTTGATGGTATGCAAAAGTATGTATGAATATATACTTCTGCAAAGAGTGTGAATGTAAATGAATGCAAGTAATAATCAAATCATTCCTTAAACCTATGGATAAGCGTGTGAATATGTCCTGCGGATAAGTAGAAGCATTGCATATACCATTTATTTGCACTTTTTGTTGCAATTGTAAAAAGTACAACCTGACTATCTGTTCATATAATTTGTATCTTCGTTAATATAGACAATGGATATTGTAAAAACTTTTCTGCATGAGATTAATTATGCAGTAGGAGCATAATCCACATTGAGTGCATAAGATTTTGATTAAAATTGAAAGATTTGGGAAGTGTTGTTGGAAAGAAAGAAGTTGTGTGAATGTCTGCATTGTCAATGGGAATGAAACGTTATCTATAGATACCTTTGATACACTTACACATGTAGCGCACACGGCAACTATTTGCTTTCTTCCGCATAAATATTAAAAGCGAGGGACTCGGCTGTGTGCAGACTGTGCCCGATATGTTTATTCCCTTTCGGGATTTCTCATTATACAGATACATACTCCACTCAAATCTGTGATGAAATAGTAGACGCAGCTCTGCAGACCACTTCAGAGATTTGAGTTTTGCTTGAAGGCTTTATCGAGCGGGTAGCAACAGCCATAGCAAAAGCGAAAGAATCTGCTATCCCTTGAATGTACATATACGAATCGGAGGAGCTGAAAACTGAGAAACTGTCCATGAGCTGAAGGAGAATAGGGCTTGCCAGCCAAAATTCGGATATCCTGACTTTCTCTTTCAGTCGCTCTTGCTACTTGTATTTGCGCACTCACTCGTAACATCAACTTATCTCAAAACTCAATTTTTTATTACGGCAAATGCACTTTTTTGACATTTCCAATTATTATCGCCATTTAGAATGAACTGTGTCAACATACTTTCGTATCTCTATCTTTATCTCAAAACTTTCCTTTGATAGTTGGTTGGTTGAAAGGATAGTAATAATAATATTATTATTATTGCACTATTTGTTGTAGCACTTAATACTACAGAAGAAGAGGAAAGAAGTACCTCGAGCTTTGGTGTCAAACCTATTGAGAAAAAATTGTTCATCCTGTCCTGGGAATGATCTGGCATGGCAAACGAAAATGCAGACAATTTTCAAGTTTTAGAAGAAGAGGTAATTGAGAATCTTATTCAGCATACAAGATACAATCAAAACATTGTGTATGCTTTACTTAATATTCTTGAATGTAAAAAATTCTTGTTTATTTCGAGGTGTACATTAATGCTTTAATTAATGAAATTGTATTAACTGTTTTTTATTTTGGGATAATTAGGAACAACCTAGGGCGAATCCAAGACTGATATGTGGAATAATAATATCCGTTATCGTTGCCGTCATCCTGGCTATTTCTATGCCGTCTTCTTTAGATGGTGGTGAACCATCAATTCCATCCGAAGAACCGATCGTGGTCTCAACGGGCCACTATGATATTCCGCACAAAATACAAGCTGCCAACCTTAGCAATACAACCCAGTCAAATTCAACCTTGACCCCGACCCCAGTAAAGGAAGCCCCGGCTGAAAAGAATATACTTGATGAAATAGTGATTAACCAGTATGATGATATAGAGGAGGATATAGATGATAAATACAGGGTACCAAAGGAAGATACTAGCGAGATTACCATAGAGAAAATGATCAGAGCATTTATGGCCACAGAAGAATTTGAAGATATCATTAAAGAACTGGAAATGATTGATGAAGTGGAAAAAATTCAGAAAACTCGTCGGGAAAATGGGTTTGATCTTCAAATGCCAGTTTCTGAAGCAGATAGACCTTCTCCAAAAACTACTTTTTATGATAAGCTTGTTAATCGGTATAAGGAACTTATGGAAGGAAAAGATCCGGATGAAATTAGAGAATTAAACAAAATCGGCGAGGCCAAGCTGCAGCGAGCTAAACAAGCGGTGTACGAAAAAGATAGACGTCGAAGGGAGGCTTCTTACACCACTGTACACGATGACATGGACGGAGTTCAGTTTCATTATGACTACGGGGATTTCTACGGAGACCCTAATATAATGCGTGATAGAGAAAAGGACGATCGTAATAAAAATAAAAAATACCAACATCCACACGTTGAAGTGTAATAATAAGAAATGTGTTACTTATTAGGGTGTGGAAAAGTCGAATCTGTGTTGAAATCCCTAATTTACCAATACAAATGTGAATGTGAATTTGATGAGCTGAGCAACTGTTCTTATAAGTAATATTAGTATTCAATTGTATACCTACTTGTTGTCATTACTTACAATTAGTCTTGTCATTGTATTGAGTCTGGATTATAACAAGAATCTGAACAGATCAAGCGAATCTCATTGTTACCCTTATCAATTACAGATTGTAAGATGTAACTTAGCTAAACCTGTTTGTAATGTTTAATGTCATAAATGTTTGTAAACTGTACATAATATTAGTATTATATTGTTGTATACAAATTTTCAAACGTACACTTTAAAAAAGTGTATCCACTCACTGATTATGTTATTCAGATTTTCAGTTTATTTTAGTTCAGTTATGATTTTCCCTGTGATTTATTGTGTCTAATTGTAAGTCTGAATAGACGATTAATGTAACGGTTGTGTTCACGGAATTTTTAGTCATCAAAGCAAACTATTAAACAACTAATTTCTCCTAATTACCTTTAATTAATATTTAAGTTTGATTTAATAAATATTAATATTAAAGTATTACCTACCTATAAAAGTACGATTTACTGATTTTGTGGAAATCAATGTTAATTGTTAACAAATAAAATTGTAATTTGATGTGATGTATACTAATAATTATAATTTGAAATTACTACGTATTTACAAAGCATGAAATCTTTAAGCATACCCATCTACTCGTTTAGATTGTTTCTGAGAGTATTATATTTTATTCATACTTATAGCATAGGTAGGTATAATGCTATCGATCTTTATTGCATTTGAACATATAAGATATTCATATCATGTTTCAGTCAGTTCTGTTTATAGTTTCATCTACATATCGTTATCTCTGCACACTGGATACAGCCATTTTCATTTGTGCGGATCACTATATGGGATAGAATTAGAAATATCTTTAATATAATCCAAATGTCAGTATAATGTGCTTACTATAGTATAAGACTGCAATAATCATATTTGTCTCTGATACTTACAAGCTTGACGAAGTCCTTTACCATAAGAGGGAACAATTTTCAACCACAAGAAAGTAATCAGACTGATATGAATCAGCAGCATACCCAACAATGCCAATATCACGATGACATTTCTAAAGGTTTCTATCACACAATTAGCAGTTGGCATCTGCAAAATTCATACAAATAGTCAACTTCATGAAAAGCTTATACTATAGCAAATCACGGTATTACCTACTTACTATATACATATATTTTAAACATAATTTTAATGTTTTACCTTCCAAAGCATGAATATGACTAACATGAACGGTTTTATACACATCACAGAAAATATACATGTCAATATTCTGTTTTCTCGTCGGATCTGTAAAATCATAGAAATTGGATAATTAGTATAAAGAAACTTTGTAATAGGAACGTACGAGTAAAATTTCTGTCTAGCAATAAAGAAATAATTCCCAGAAAGTGAATTCATGTAACTAACAGCGAAGTATCCGATGGTAAGCCACGATATTGCTCCAGCTATACAAATGGGTGATACAATTAAGGAAAATACCCAAACGTATGAATTGGCAGGATTAATACTTGGAGCCATTGAAACTATGCTGGCAGAAATGATGGCTTGAGTATCAAATATCATGAGATTGTGAGCAAAAAACAACTTTCGGCACAATGGTTCCAGCTCTGTGTTTCCTTCGACTCTTTTGTCGAAAAGTTTTCCACTTTTCCAGAATTTGTACGTGATAAAGCTCCCAATACCAATATAAGGGCTAATTAGTACACAATAGAAGACTGTAGCTATATACTGTTTAAAAAAGAAAATTCGAATCCAAACATTAGTAAATAATAAGTAGGTGCATAAAAATTCCACAATTATAATATGAGATTGAGATTATGTAAGGGAAAACATAAAACAATAATAATACATTAATTATAACACTCCGCATACTTTATGATGCACTTATACAAATTGTTAGTTTACTAAAGAGTAGGTTTTTTAAAGATGCTTTGTTAGGTTCGAACTATTAAAATAAAATACTTACAAAAAACATGTCCTTTTTGTACAAAATTGTAGTAAAGGTGAGAAGACCCCATAGAATTGACGCTGTTATGACCAGGCAGAGTATGTCATAAGGATTATGATGCTTTGATCCATGCCGGAAGTAGAACGTGGCAAAACCTATTTTACACAAATTGAACATTTCATAAACAATAAAATCCTTCACTAACGTTTAATAAAGTGAACATTCAGATCGTAATACTCCACAGATTTGTCGAATTGAAAGTAGGTAAATGCATTTTAACAAACTTGTCGATTATTTGACCTGTAATTAATTACATAACTAATATTCTATAGCATAACAATTTAAGTATTACTACTTCAAAGCTTAGCCAGGTATATTTACTTAAGCATTACAATAATATTTAATTGGTAAAAATTTGTCGACACTGTACCAAGGTTAACACTGAATGCGACATAAAATGCCACTTCGTCATAGGATGACTGCCAGAGGTATATCCACCGTCCGGTGACTATAGCCCCCATTTTAAAGAAAATGAAGGAACATCCAATGAATATCCAGACAGAGCATGGAGTTGCGGTACGACAGCAGAAGCAGAAACAATATCCCAACTAATTCCACAATACATGAAACAAATCAGGCGAATCAGACTTAATTGATTCTGCTACTTATGTATTAGACATTATTAGATATCATACTATATAATACATTATGTGATATTATAAAAAATTATTTGTTCACTTGTTTTTCTTGCTTTGCTCCTTCATCCGGATCCTCGCGTAGTGAATACTTTTCTTTTCCACTATACACAGGAACCTTTACAGGGCTTACATTCAGAGTATTGTTATTATTGTTATTATTATTATTATTTGACTTTTTGTAGTTTACACCCGCACTGCTTCTTTCCCGAATATCGGTCTCGTTCTCCGCGTCAATTTTTTTACTTCCATATTCAGACGTATCAACATTTTCGATAGGAACAGGGACTAATGATCCATTGTTATTATTTGAATGAACTTTTGTTCCTTCACTTATTTCCACATCATCCAAACTGGGATATTGAGGATTGACTTTATTACTTACAGCACAGAGCTTTTTATTATCCTTATTATGATTATGACCATTTGACTTTTTCACTGCTAGGGTAGGATCAGCAACCAAGATTGCGTTTTGTACACCCGCAGCTTCTTCCCAGTAGTCTTGCTCTATTCGTGTGCTGGTGTCGGGCTCAATATGTAAACCACCTACAGTGTTACAGTCACCACAAAATTGGACCATGATTTATCGATCTCTATAATAAGCACATTCCCAGGCAGGGAAAATAAAATTACAGTATGTATGGCAGTAGTAGTACCTACTAAGTACAGTAATATATTATATCAGAAATCCCTGTTTTGTGTTGTCTGCATGTTACCCCCACTGTATAGTTTTGATAATGAATGTATGAGTCATAGTCATAACACAATAAAATGAAAATAGTAAGTAAATAATAAACATGTATTATTTGCTAATAGAAATGAATACAATTACCGTACTGGCCGATTTACGTACTCTGGGGAGTTATACTTTCGTCAATTGTTTTCATGCTATAATGACCGCTATTA
>JAQFYB010000047.1:0-101144 GCA_034694085.1 Pogonognathellus longicornis
GTATTGAAGTGTATTAAATGAAGAAGTAGAATGCTCTATTATTATACCGAATTGTATTTCCAGTCTCATAGATTAAATCTGCCAGTAACAGTGAGATTAGGTCGATTTAGTAAAGGAATCGTAATTCATTAATAGTTGTGTGTATTAATATTGCTTAGCACGTGTACGTGTAATATGAAAACTTTGCGGTTTATTGATGAAATGGTTACAGCAATTATATTTAATTGACATGTATTGGATTTACATTAGGACGAGATTCCTACTGAAACTAGACTGCAAAGCGAAATTGCAGCTTTACAGTACAAAAATGAGAGACTCGTTAACGAGGTAAGAAATTACTATGAGACAAATGTTTGATGTTTAATGAATAAAACTCATTTTACATGAACATTTTACAAGAACTGTATAAAATCTATATTAAATGCTACAGTTAAAATTTCTATTTGTAGTTACGTGAGTGTGAAAGCCGGCTGAAATCCAAGGAGCATTCAGTTTTTAGCCAAACGAATGAGATTGACAACCATAAAGAGAATCTAGCACGACTCAATGCCATCAATAATTCACTGCAGAAGAAGCTTCAAGTGAGTTTACAGTTTTTGTTACTTGTACTTCATAGTTACTTGTAGCATTTAAAGTAATTATGGGTCTTGCCAATTAAAATAAGAAATTGAGATTTTCAGATGGATATACCTCTTGTAAAATAAATTATGAACTAGAAACATTCAACTTATGCTCAAGTTTTTCCTTGTTATTATTAATAGTTAGTTATTAGCCAATTTATATTCCTCCGTATGTGAACCCACGTACGAATTCATTTATACATACATACATACGTACCTTAAAAATACCTTCTTGTTTGCACAAAATGAAACAAAGGCATGCATGCCATTACTACTACCTATTAGTACTTATAGCTATACTTGGAAAGACTTAACAACTAAAAATTCTACTCCTGTGTCTTGTAGCTCAGTGTAGCAGTATTTTCATTTCATATATTTAGTTCTAGTAGTGGAAACAACACCAAGTTAATTTGTAAATTGTAATGTAGTTTTTCTATAATGGCTAGTTTAGTTTGAATGTATATCTAGTTGAGTTGGTAAAGTTGGTGGTGGTGGATGAAGCTGAAGATACATCTCTACACGTTGTAAATTAAATTTCAGGATGTGGAAGAGCGAGAAAGAAATCTCTCAGCGGCTAACTATAGACATGAGAACGAGTTGCAGAAGGTGAAGCATGAAAATCAGCATTATCAGGATCGCATTGTTGAGCTTGAGAGTCAGCTCAGGTAACAGTGTACAATTCCTATAGAACTAAGTTTAAGAGGAGTTTGCAAAACTCGTAATAGCATGCATTCCTGCATACACAAAACTTATCTACTTATTTACTGATTTTATTGCACACGCTTTGATCATAAAAATTTATAATTAGATACTAACAGTTCAAACGATCTGCATTTTGCAAAGCTACCGAATATCCACAACAGCAATGTAATACCTAAGGTATATTCGGTATAGACACATGCATTGTAATAAACACACACATACATAGGTACACACAAAAAGCTTGTCTCTATGTATGTACATAGTCTACAGTACATATCAGTATGGTAAAATACATACAGACTGGTATAATATAGGATTATACAGTAAATCAAAACCAGAGCAGGTACAAGGCAATTATTTCTTTGGCAATTAAGCTTGAAAGATGAAATAAAAAATACACTTGATACAAAATTGGCATATGTTTTACAATTTCCTTCTTTATATAATAAGTTCTTTCTTTGTATGTAGCGTTTTTGAAGAACAGAAGTGTAAATGTACATACCGAACTATAACAAACACCTTGAGCCTTGAACAAACCGCACGAGTAACAATCTAGTTAGCAGAGCACTGATTTGTAATAATGACACAAATTATTTTTCTAATGTACATTTTTGTATGTATAGTTTTGTTCTATACGGACATGTACATATAGTAGTAATAGTACTGGCAGTATTATTTTCTTATTATTAATAATTTTATTAAATGTAAGATACATCTAATGTGAGAGTTATGATTAGCTTGATATGTGTTTGCTTTGCTATGCATATCATATTATATGCTTACTTAAGAAGATACGGTTAAATTTAAAGGGAAGATCCAATGTGTGTGTATGTGTTTGATAAATCAGGTCGGTTATGATTGACCGAGAGGCAGCAGACCAAGCTAAAGACCACACCCAGAGAAGTTTAATCGAGTTTTGTCGCAAGATATCATCGGCAATTGACGTACATGAAGATCAACCAAAAACAGATCAGCTCCTTAAAAGAATCTATGAGATTTATCAGGTACATACAATTACTCTCTTATATTGTGCTAATGATACTCATATTTAGATAGTGTGTCTGTTTGTACGTACTATTTGTATTTTAACGCGAATTTTACTAGTTTGTTGGCAAAGATAAACCACAGGGATAAGGATTTCATTTTTAAGCCATTTTTTATTTCGTTTACGGTCTTTTCTGTTGCGATTCATTGATAACGTTTTATAATAGTGTACTTATATGTACGTACCTAGCCAAATCATCAATCAAACTATTTCCCTGTACTTAATATGTAATTCAAGTAAAAAGATTCTACTTAAGATTTATAGCATGCAGATACATACGTTATAATAATATTGCGGGTAATCAGTTCTTATGATGGATCGGTATGAGAATGAATGATAAACTAATTGGGTACAAATGAACAATAAAAATGATATGATGCATTTCTGTTACTCTACGCAGGAAAACTCTCGATTTAAGATGAACATTGCATCGTTAAAACAGTCTGTGGAGTCGTTTGCTAATGAGAACAAGACAAACAATGATATCCTCAACCGACTCACCAGTGACAAAGAAAACCTTAATCAGCAAATCATTTCGTACCTCACAAACTTAGATATTCTCAAAAGGGTATGAATTTTCTATTGCAAATAGTTTTGTGTAACTAAATGTTATAAACTTGTCTTATATATGTATTCAGGTGAGTAATTAAATGATGAATATGTAATTTTACAGGAAAAGGACCAGTTAATTACAGAAAAATCTTATTTAAGTACAGAATTGGAGGGGTATCGTGAGAAATCGTCTATAGCTAATAGAACAGTTTCCAATTTAAACGAACAGAATAGAAATTTAGACCAGCAATTAATTTCCTTAAGAGGTAAGATTAATTCTAAAAAACTGTAGTTTATTAATATAATAGTATTTACTTGTTATCCATCAGAGTAGAAAACACTGTAACTAAGATGTACATGCAATGTAATCTTAGTGGAAAGCTATATACGTATTTGTTTCTTGAACTATGTCCACACAAATTGTTTGTGTACACTGTACACTATACATAAGTATGTTGATGTTTTCCATTAGAAAATCTCGCCGTTGCTGAAGACAAGTCGGCTCGTTCAGAAAAAGAACTTAAAAATTTTCAAGAGTCTGTAGCAATACAATTATCGACCGGTTCAAGAATGGTGGATCCGGGTGCGATGGGCATTAGGGAGAGAATTAAGGACATCCAAATTGAGCTTAAGGAGAAGCAATTCGTATGTATAGTTAATGAATTAAATTGCTATATGTATGAGCATGACTAAAGCAGCGGAAAGCCTGTATTAGCATTTAGTGGTGTTTAGACCACATTGCATTTCAAGTGTTGGATGGAATTGTGGAAAAGGAGATCATTTATTTCTAATCAAATCAAATGTAATGTGATCAGGGAAACGACCAATTAAGAGAGAAAGTTGGGCGAATGCACGAAACGATCGAGAGGCTGGAAAAGCTCCATCAAGACGCAAAAATGAAACAGGAAGATGCAATTGGAGAAAAGCTGACTTTCTCAAAGCGGCTTCAGGAAACAGAGGCGCAGTTAACTACAGTCGAAATACTTAACGAAGCACTCCGAAAGGATAAAAATAAAGTAACTCGTCCCGTTCTTTTAAAATCAAACACGTTTCCATTATCCTGTCTACACACAACAGCATTTTATCTCGATGTGTAATGAATGTATAATACATCATGTCTTTCTATTTTATCCAGTTTATGCAATTTCTAGAGAAAATAGGAAACATTATGGGACTCGATGAAGTATCAAGAGAATTAGGCTTCGACTTACAAACAGATGCCTTATTAGCAAGATCAGAACAACTCGCAAGACTCGAAGGAGATAGACTTGCTGATAAAGTCCGTAGAGCTGACAAAATTATAGTTATTATCATTTTTTCGTTTAAGATTTTTGGTCCATACAGATTATAAATAATGTGGTTTCCATATTTCTTTTCCAAAATAATGTAGGTATTTTTCAACATGTGTAATGGATTTTTTGTTATAGACTGCTACTGTGTATCAACTGCAAAGGAGACTGAGAACTCTTAAGGAACAGGTTGAAAAAAAGGATTTGCATTTGGATATGCTTCGTAAGAAAATAATGGTGTTAGAAGAAAGCGTGAAATTGCGAACGAGTCTTGAACTTGAGAGAGACGAAGCTTTCTCCCGTTCGAAAAAGCTGATGAAACAAGTTGAAAGAAATGATTTGGATTTAAAAGAAGCTCGTTTTGGTCTTAAAGATCTGAAATCTCAACTTGCTGATGCGGCAGAATACAAGGTAGCATAAGTCAAAGAACAAAATTTGTGAGATAGCATGTATGTTATAGAGATAAGGTATTTATGTAATGAATGTGTTTATCTTGTGTATCATTTTTGTGATAATTTAGTTGATAGCTTTGGAAAGAGCACGAAAAATAGAGGAGCTTGAGCGGAAGTTGAATGACTTGGAGTTACTTAGGGTAAAATACAATCGAAAAGTTAATTTTCTGAAAGATCAATTGAAAATCAGTCGGGAGAACACAACTCAAGAGAGAGATTTAAATGATCAAGCCTTTCAACAACTTAGTCAAGAACTTAATGCAACAAAAAAGAATCTGATGGAAGCAACCCGTAGAGAAGCGCAGGTTATATATTTTTTATCTTGTTGGTTTCCACCCATGTAGTTCATGTACATATTTATTACTTTCATTAACTTTTATAGCATAAAGAAGAAGTAAATAAAGTTATAAACTTGCTCTGCTAAATAAACATTATTTGTATGCACTTACTATTTATAGCTCCTGAATCTCCGAAGCATGGTTGGAAAGATTCTTGGAATTGATTGGACGAAAACCATAGTGCCTGACTATGAAATGATTTCGAAATTAGAGAAGATTGTGCAAACAAATAGAGAGTTTGCCCAAGTGTCGCGAAAACTTTCGGATAGTATTAAATTGATTCCCCAAGCGGATTCAGACTCACCTCGCTGTGTAGATAGCTCCGATGACATCAGACGGGAAGCGGAGCGTGAACGTGAAATCCTTCGGAGAAACGTGTGATTGGAAAATATGTGACTTACCTTATTTATCGCTTTAAAAATACAGGCAGCTTTTATCGTTTTCTTAACATAAGGCTCCTAAGTACCTATATCTAAAAATTCATGCTCTTCTTTCGATCTTACACCATTTCAAAATCGTGTTCCTCAAAATCTCAGCATCAACCAACTGGCAAATCTCCTTTGCATACCAGCTACCAATACTCCTCCAGGATCTAGCTGTTAGCTGACACATTATGCTGACTAATGTTACTATTGCTGCCGTGCACTGTGGTATAAAACCGTACGTACACCGGTGTAAAACCATCCATCGAACAATAAGTAAATACCTACCTACATCAAATTACGAAAGTACAAAATACTTACACACGTAAAGATGAAAAACTAATTAAGAGCCTAACTGAATTGAATTGAATAATACAATAGAAAATGCTGGAGCGTCTCATGTCTTCAATTGAGATGAGACTGTACTTCTAGCACAGTCATGCAATTTTTCTTAAACTGAATAGAATGTATAATGTTTGTGCAACAAAATTGTTGAATTTAACTCAGAAATATGAATCAATACTACTATTTATTATAAAGCTTTCAATTTTAGTGTAGGTTTGGTGTAATATAAGTACCAGGGCAAATGGACATAGTAAATACATGTATGTATGTATATATGTTTATTTGCTCTAATTGTGAGTAGGTTGTACCTAGTAAACTAATATGTCATATAAAAATGAAATGAATGCAAACTATATATTAAGCGTCTATGCCTATGTATAATATTAAAATGAAAATAAAATGAATTCGGAAAGTTAAATTTTTATTTTGAATTGTTTTATTGCCTCTATGGGATTTTTGTCTTGTTTGCCACCGTACCATGATGTCACCTTTGTATTTTCGGACAACTTAAACTCACATTTACTTTTGTAATGTATTTTCAACTAGTCACTATACATACTGTCAGTTCTAATCTCTAAATACGACTTTGCCATTACATACAATACAATCACTAATGAATAATATACGTTCATAATAGTATTTATTTCTCATCATCATCCGTATGTAGTATTTTGTGTAGCTTTTCTACATAGTATTTGTAGATATATTTAAACAACTTACTTATACATTAATTACAGTACAGTCGTATGCCAATATTTACTTGTTGGTTGTTGCTATCTTCATCAACCTACACGTACACCTACATACTTTATAGCAATTTTAGTATTTTAGTACAGAGATAGCTTGTGATTTTATATGTAGGTATACATACTCATATAATTGAAGTCTAAACATTTTATTACTCTTATTATTATTAGTATTATTATTATTATTATTATGGTTCTATTATACTTATTGTTAGTAAGTAGCCATCATATCATATGTACAATATAAATACAATAGCTACCGTAGTAAGTACAGTATTATTACAAAAGTGCACAGTTGACTTTAATACGAACATTATCATTGAAACACTTATAACAAACATTTTTTTCTTCATACTTTTGCTAGTCATACAACAAGAAGTAATTAGTTACTGTCGGTCTAATCTGATTTTCTCTAACAGTACGTACATCGATCTTCTTATCCTACTACACGGATATACACAACAGTAATACACACACAGCGTTAAGTTAGATACAAATTAAGATTGAGATATCCAATGCAAGTTTTACACAAGTCTACACAATACAACAGACTCACATCACTGTATAGCCTAAAATATTGTACGTAAACCTTTAGCAACTAAACTACTAACCATACCATACTGTGTAGTATGAAGTATGTAGCGGTAATTACGCAATTATTTTCAAGTGGTTTACTTTTCATTCGTTTAGTGTAATTGTATCTCAAAGAAATTACTCCCTCATCTTGCCCTGTTTCAGTTTTTATTGGGAATGACCACCAACACCATATTATGCCAAGGTATAATAATACAACAACTTAAAGGTATAATAGGTACATACGCTCACATTATAATTATTTTAGTATTAAGTTATTAAGAGCCGATTGCATCAGTTTAGTAATCGTGTATCCAATCCGCTCTGTTGACTATACAGTTTTGATTTGATATATAATTTCTGTTGTGTTTCTGTGCTAGACATCATCATGAATTCTTGACTTTTACTTAAATGCATCCAAACCATCTAATCTCCACTCGCATTAACCAATTTTCATGGCAAACTAATTTTTCTCTTTGCACATTCAATAAGAAGTAACACCATTTCAATAATTTATCCATCAAAACCAGAGCTTTCAGTGTTTGACTAAGTATTTATACTTTACTTCAATTTCAACGTTTCCAGTTTGTGAGACAAAACTCCTCGTAATAAAAATAGACAATCCTCCTGAGACATTGAGTCTCACAAACCGGAAACTTAAACTGAACAGGGTAAAATAGCGAAGTAATGTTTGACGAGTATTTTGTGAGAAAAACAATATAATATTTGTATAGTAAAGAACATACAAAATGTATACAAGCACAAACACACATTTTTATACATTTTGCATTCATCATAATATCATCACGATAATAAAATTGTACACAAATATTGCATTACGCATTACACACATAACCGAATGAACAGCTACATAATTTACAATAATAAGTTGCTTTATTTGTCTCTGATTTCCCTGTAGTTAATAAATTATGTACATCCCACAGACCGCTTAGTACTACTGCTACCACCACCCATGTATATCAGTAGCAGGTTTGTAGCATAATATATAAACAATGATTTATTTGATTTGATTGAGATTTTACGTGTAAGTATTTGCGCTAGTACGTGATGTGTAACTCAAGTAGAAAACTAGAGAACTAATTAAAACCACACCATTATTAGGCTACACCGGATCAAGTAAAATTCTAAGTCTTTTACTAAAATGTATATAAGGTACCTACAATTTCCCTGCTGATATTTTTATCGTCATATTATTACTATGTACAATAATAATACGAACATGAACTTGACTAAGTAATACAGATATAAAAACTCAGGTTACACTCAATTCAACCTGAGACGTTTCCTTTTAGAGTGTAATTTAATTAATATACAAATATTCATTCATTTAACTGAACAATTTCATACATACCTATATGCAGCAAACCTTGCGCCGGAGGTTTCTCAGTGTTATTATTATTCACAGTCATTTTTTCACACAAATTAACAATAATAATTACATTCATCACATCTCAATCTACAATTTCCCTTCATTTCATCGCATGTGACATAGTGATACAGACACCCTCAAAGTTTTACTAGCAGTACTTCTACAGACTCGTCACTAGATTTATTCATGAAGAGCTATTACTTATGTACACGCGGATTTTATTATTTATTACGCAGAATAACTATTATGTATTGTATGTAGTATTGCTAAATATATAAGATAAATGTATGTGTATTAATATTGCAAGGATGCATATGGTTTGATGATTTGAGATGAAATTTCATTAGTACCTTCTTAAATACATACCTATTCCTGTGTAGTAATTATTACTCTTTTTAATATAGTATCCATTTGCAGGACTAGGTTTGTATATGTATTCAATATTAGTAGTAGTACAGTTGAACCACTAATAATAGTTTCCTATGCTTAACGATGTATGTATGTATAGTGTATGTGTAGCGCGTAAGAGATTTGATTTATTAACGTAAGACATTAATTTATTATTGTGTTGTAGAATGTAATTCTCAATAATTCGCATTAAAATATCTATACAGTTGGTGGATATTGCCGTACGTGTACATAACCTGTGTCAACCTAATTAAGTTTTAAAAGTTAATTAGTTACATGATTTATTTAATATTATTGGTATGAAACTGATTTTGGAGAGTATTGTGTGTATGTCTAGGTACCTATTATATTATGTGTATCTATGTATGTAGACCTTACAGTTACACTAATTGTATGTGAGATGATTTCCTAGTATTTAGTGGACAATTATTAAATCCCTATCTATATGTATCTATTTTGTATCTGTAGTATTTTATATGAGATGATCAGCAGTAAGGATTGATTGATTCAGAGAGATATGCATCTTTATGGTTCATCGAGTCAATCAGGACATTTTTCTCTATTGTATAGGTAGCTACTGTTGTATACGTATTTCTACTCGTAACTAAATAAATTCCTCTTCTACACTTTTAAAAGAATGTTTCCTTTGTCAAATGTGATAATACGCAACTCGCAAGAATATCTCTTATTACTTTATGCCTTGAAAATTATAATTCATTATTAAATGATCTCTAATTACTTGTAATTGTTTGTGTAAACCTAGTGCTAAGAGTAATAAACGCCATATATAGTAGGTATAAGGTAAAATGTCCGTTTTTATGTGGAATGCATCACATCTGCCGGTCTCGCTTGTATGTAACTATATACTGAATGAGATAAGACAATGACGGAGTATTGTATTGTAAATTGCACATATATGCCAATACACAAATACAACATTCGCATTCTTACAGCATAGTATATAGTAGTGGTAGTTTTACAACTACTTATTATACTACTACCTTAAGAGATATTTAGATATGGTATGCGCGTGTGGGTCTATGTGTGGCTTGTTTTGTTAGCAACAGAAAAAAAGTCTGAGTCTTAAGTCCGACTGTGTCTAGTTTCATACGCACCTGCATGCAGCATACATGATTATTATTACAGTAGTAGTTCAATTAGCTTAAAAGAGTTCACACAGGAAAAGGGCCAAAGGAAATTACTAAACACCGTGGCTAATCTAATGCGTAATTACTGTCAAATAAATTTCCAGGAAAGAAACTCATATCATTACTACCAACCTAGGTTCATTAGTGTATGTATGCAATCTGCATAAAGGGTTCTATAGTAAGTAACAACAAAACTTTTCGTACGTGTGCAATCTGCAAGAATGAAATGCTAATTTATTTAATTGTACTTCGACGGGAATGAATCGATTGCAGTTTGACTTTGTTTTTTGAATATTAAATATAATGTAGCTAAGTAAATTCATCACAACAATTCTAAGCAACAACCTCTGACTTGGATTCGCTATATAGGAGTAATACACAAGTAATTACATTTTTACATCAATTGGTCTAATTAGGTACCTTAGCTAAGATAAAAACTGTACCACTGTATGGAAATGATTTTTTGCCAGGTTTCTTTATACAAGTTTCGGTGGATACTGATACTGTGATACTACTATGTGGTTATTAAACGTGGTAGGTAATAATAATGTCTCTCGTTCATAAATTATGTAAAAGTAGTATGGTAGGTATCTATTTTTTGGTGCAACATACTCACAACAAGTTGCATTGCACAGCAGAAATGAAATGACAACACGTACAAATGGTTTTCGCAATTTATACACCTTTCACCGAGACAATAGGAACTGATTGAAGATTTCAATTTATATACACGTAAGACAGGTTACGGTTACTCCACTACACTCAAAGTACTTGCGGCGGCTACAGATTTTTTACATGTTAATAGGAACTTTGATTTACGTCGTGCTTTGTGCTTTCCAATTGCTTTTTACACATCTGAGCTTCAGTCATTACAACTATTTATAGATTAATTTATTACAGGTAATATCAATGAATACTAATACCAAGAAATAGCTAGCCGACACATCGTTCTCCATGATCCTGTCATGTTATATTCTTTTATGTATGTGAAATGAGTTTTTGTGTAGTGTTCGTCCACTTGCCTCGTTGTGAATCATAATGCCCCTATACAGATACAGATATACACATTCGTTCATGTTCCTACCTAAATATATATCTACATAACTAAGTAAGGATAATGCTAATAACACGATCTTTTTGATTTCAATGTACAAATCTAAATCAGTGGAAATCAAAACAATGCAATTTCAATTTCACTGGTGAATAAAAAACATCACATAGGTATAAAACTTCAAACTCGTAAATATTGAAACAAAGTAGGTATCTAATGAGAAATGTTGTTTAATTTTTAAGTAAAAAATTATTAGCTTTTACTATAGTAGTTTCCCTGTGCTATTCTTAAAAGACGACACTGTTTCAGTGCAACTAAATTACAGTACTGTAATTCCCGTTGGTATGTATACGGTGGTAGAGTTTTCATTTGAATGGTTTTTGTTAATCTTTCTCGCACGAGAGTTTAGGCATGTGTACTTATTAGGTAGGTAGGTAGGTACTACGATAAAAACGTTTAAAAGCCTCTATGGAGTTTTATCACGGAACGACAACAATAAACGTTAAAACAATAAAATGTAGCACACATCACAGTAAAAATACAGTTGTGTTTTCCATACGGAGTTCTAAGTACTAACAATAACTAAATGATTATATAAGTGGAAGTATATGCATGTGTGTATTGTATGTATATGGTAGAAGGACGAGGACCATGAATGACATGACAGTAACACGTCAAATTTGCCATAAGTTCATTGTAATTATATATAACAACTAGGAAACTCATTTTTCACCCTTTCGTGCTGTACTGACTGTCACATACCACATGTAATGATGTTAAAGTCATGTCATTGTGTATTTAGTTAAGTACCACGCTTGTATGTATACGACTTGACTCGTTTGATTATATTATATATCATGTCTGTATCGGATCGCTGTGATTCTAACGCACTCATCATCATGAGCCCAATAGTGCAGTCTGACAACAAAAATTGTGTATCAACTATTTGCTTATAATATAAACCATCTTCCTAAAGTCATAAATATTAAATAGTAGCTTAGGTGTAAGTAATTATTAGATAGATTTGTGTAAAAAGTTGCATTCAGCACAATTATATATTACACAGTACACATTATGTTACAATAATGTTTACAAAACATTTTGTTTGAGTCTATATAGACGAGATAATACGTACAGTTTGGTTCATGTCCCGTAATTAACTTTTACACAACAACCCTGCATCACACAAGACACGGAACAAACCGTACAAAGTAGTTGTCTCTCTCGTTAAAATACATTATTAGCCAAGGACCACTACACTATTTAACCTAATAATAATTTATGATCTCAAATTTTCGGAATTCATTATTATTTGTGTACGAAATTCATCTAAGTAAAGAAATGGGCACTTTTGATCCTATCAGTTGAGAATAATATCGGAATGTTACTAAAAAATGAAACTGTGTTAATAAATGAAAAGTAAACCATATAAAACACCTACCACTACTAAATACATACAATCATACAGATACCCCATACAGGTAAGCAGTAACTAGTAGGTAATAAAAACTGAAATAAATTATGAAGGAATAATAATGACTGTTTGTATCTACGAATCTACTGGAGCTAGTACGTAGAAAAAAGAAATAAAATAATACTCCTATTTTATTGAGGTTTGAGCATAATGACTCCATTTAATAATGTATAATGCAGCATTGATTCACATGTTTTATATGCATTGTATATATAATAATATAATATTTAATAATAACTTAGCATAATTTATTCTATTCTAAATAAGAATAACACCTGTATTAAGTACCGGGATGATAAGTTTATGAATATTTAGGTCCACAGGAGCTGTAACTGGAATGTGAGGTGAGTAACGGCTGTGAATGGTGAATATAATGCATGCTTAACTAGAAAATATTATAATAATGTATAATATTCAACATAATAAATTACTATTTACATACGATACATAATACGTTGTAGTATAAATGTAGTTTGTTTTAAGAGAGAGTGAGAGATAGAGAGGTAGTGTAGTAGAGTACTCTACTTATCTACGCTACTAGTTCTTCTAGTACTAAATTATTATTGCTACACACTACACACGGGCTCCGCAGGTTGTCTCCTGTCATTGTCACAGACTTCACATAATGCGTGACTGACTGGATTTGGTATAAATATAATAGGTTGTAGTAATTTAATTATTTCATAATGTATCTTCTATAGTTATGCCTTTAAGAAATTACAAATGATAAGTAACAGCGGTAGGAGTAGTAGTACTCTTAGTGACACTTGGGGAGTTCCATTTCAATTCATGGTCCAGGACCTCTCCTAACAAAAATCCCACAAAGGAGAAAAGCACTATGTATTTCATAACAATCATTGACATAATAATAATATTATAATCATCACACATACTAAGTTAAATATAGTTCATTCTATGTACTAATCATAATCACCGCATATTCATAAACACTAGAATGTAATTGAAAAACACACGCCTCTATATAAAACGGGGGTTTGGGTAATACAATAATAATAATATCATGAAAAACACGCACTATATTTTTACATATAGTAACTAGATGTACTTCTACGATCTAAGGGTATGTATATAATAGTAATATAGTTGGTTCAGTAATAAATGGGTACTGGTACTGGTAAATTGCAAGTAAATGCAAAAATAAACAAAACAGTCGTCCTTAAAACATAATATGTATGTGTATTCTTATGTATAATATATATTTAGTGTTTGAGCCCTTGGGTAAGGGCAACTGCACAACACATGATAAGCTACTACTACCATAAATAGCTATTTTCTAACATATTCTATGTCTATGGGCTACTTAACTACAGTGTCTAGTTTATTACTCACTCTTGATAGTAGGAATTTGAATCTGGGCTGTGGATGTGGGGGTGGATGGCGAACTGCCAAAACCGGTGACGAGTGACAAAGGTCCTCCTCCAGAGGATCCAAGTGAAATGCCGTGAGGGCCAAACATACTGTGTTGATGATGCATTTGAGGATGAGCTGGACTGCCTAGTGGGGGACTTCCCATTCCCATCGCAGCACTCGGCGGGTTGATCCGTTTCTCCTTTTGTCGCCTGCTCCATAGAGACAAACAACGGAATGTACAACCTCACTTTATGAAACGAAACTGTCTTCGTCATAGATATACATTTTATAAATAGTACAGCTATGTTTAAAGAAGGAACAGTATACTGCATTGTGACTAATTCTATATTACTAGCTAGGTTAGTTATTGCTGGAATTGGAAGAACTTTTTATTCTCAAGTTCAACCAATGTCAGTAATTCGGCTTTATCTACTGCATGTACAGATATAACATACATACCGTATTTCGACAAATAAACCCCAGGGGAAAGTCCGGCAAAAGCGTTTAAAGTTTAAACCCCATGTAATAAGTCCATGCCTCTAATTGAACCTGTGGAATTTTTTCCTGTCTTCGATTTATTTGTCGAAATAAGGTATGTAGATTAATAAGCTTAATTTTTGCTAGTGAAATAAAGTCGAATTAGTTTGATTCGGAGTTTCGGAGTATTTCTAATTGTAATACTAGTGGAAAGAGGAATAGTACGCAAATGAAAATTGTAGTACCGATTGCAAAACCAGACTCGAACAACTTCTTTTTCCATGCCGAGGTTGTCCGCTAAAAGTGAGATCTCTTCAGAGGTCGGTTTGGGATTCTGTAGGAAAGCTCGTTCCAGGGCCACTCTAACCGATGTTTCAATGGAGGTTCGCTTCTTACGGCGACGACCAATTGCTTCAGGTGTTGTGTGAGGGTTGGACAGGGAGCTAGGATTGTTGAGTGAATTGTCTGCGTCTTCAAGCCACTTTTGCAGCAGTGGTTTTAGTTTGCACATATTCTTGAAGGACAAGTTAAGTGCTTCGAACCGGGAAATGGTCGTTTGAGAAAAGTCGTTTCCATACAACTTCCCCATTGCAAGACCCACGTCGCCTTGTGTGAAACCTAAAATATACCATGTCAAATAAATCCACAAGTAAATACATGAAGCTCCCTGCACTAAATAAAGAGAAATAATCTTAACCACGCTTACAGTATAGTTACAATTACATGCAACAGCATAGCATTTATTTGGAGATGGAGTTCATTCGAATGTATCATTTTTAATTGAATTTAGCTGAACAAACCTAATTTGATGCGTCTCTGCTTGAAAGTTTTGGCAAACTGTTCGAGTTCTTCGAGATCAGTGGTTTCATCCACGGCCGGTTCTACAATCAGTCGGGGCGTCGCTGACTTGATATGATGCGTTACATGAGTTTGCGACGGAGACGTTGGTGACGGGGTCGTCACGCTCGTGTGTGATTGTTGTTGCTGAACTTGTTGTTGAAGATGCGGGTGTTGGTGTTGATGAGAATGCGAGTGCTGATGTGTTTGTTGCCCCTGGCCGCGCTCACCACCAACTTGCTGCTGGGAGTTCTGTTGCTGAGACTTATGTAAATGCTGCTGGAGGGTCTGAGCGACTTGAGCTGCCGCTTGCACTGCCTGTTATTGTATAAGAACACATCGGTCAAAATTCAAAGTAGCAAAACGTATATGGTATCTGGTATGTATGGTAATCGCTAAATGAACTCCTCTAGGTATACTGTATTCATTTGTAGCTTTGTTGAACCAGAGCTTCATACTTATAAACAACAACTCAAGTTGGCAAGGAAAATTTACATACAATTATCTATGCATGCGAGCTGCTGAGTTTAACAAAACCAGGTAAGCCAGAAGGCCAGGTTCATTTAAAAACAAGACACGGAGCCAGGATATGATGATATTGAACTTAATAAGACAGACTCTATATTTTATACTGCATGCATACTGTAGAGCTATAATAATTTTACCATCAACATACATCTACAGTAATACAAGTAGGTAGGTACTACGAAAAGAAGAATAATATACATTCCAATAAAAATGGCAATTTCATTTGAACTGCATGTGTGATGCTGTGTTTGCAAAATAGAGCGAATTGAAGTACAGACACGTAAGTATAAAGTGAAATGAATGTTTTTGGGATTGGATTGACTTACCTGATTCTGCAAGTAGAACTGAGCTTGAGGAGGTAGTTGGGCAGCTGTGCCACTTCCAGCCGTCTGCCCAAACATGACTAATTGTTGCAAGGTTTGCTGTATACTTTGCTGCTGCTGCTGTAATTGCTGCTGAAGAGCCTGCACAAAAGGAAAAAGACACAGAGTCAGACAGTGGACGTGATAAAATCACTTTCCTTGATTAAGATATTAATCAAACTATCTAACTTGAGTAAGTAGAGTCAAGTGGACTAACTTGACTAAACTCTGGTCCTCAATAAACTAAACTACTTTTCTATTAGTCACTAATACTAGTCTCCCGAACTCAACACCCTGCTGTACTCGTCTAACAGTTCCTTCGTCACTTACTTGCTACTTGTTAGCTCGTTCCAGTATATAATAATACAATCTATTCTATTTACTTACTTCGAGTAGGTAGATTGTAAGTGTAAAAGTATGTGTATAACAATGACGTGCTATGGATACGATACTATTAATAATAGTCTTTATCTTATTTGTGCTAATGTTCATTTACTATGTAATGGTAATTGTATTGAGTTACAATCAGGGAGACAAAATTAGAAAAAAGACACCGTACCTGTAATTCCTGACTTCCGAGTGACGCTGTGGACGCGAATTGATTCTGGAGATACAACTGCTGACTCGATGCGGATGCACTCAGGCTCATCAACTATCAACCAATAAATTAAACTGTGCAGTAACTATCTCTATTTATACACACCAAACTCGAAACACACGACAGACACTAACTATTTAACGAAATCACTTTTAATGCAAGTAAAGTAACTCGAGTGTAAAAGAACGCAGGCTTTCCACCATTCGCATTCTCCACGCAAACAACGCACAGCACACCAAAGAAGAAGAAAGTTACAAAACATTCTTTCCTCAGTCTCCTCTCATAAATGTGCTCTTTTGTAATACCCATGTAGCTTAGTCCTCTCATTTGCATACATCAAATCCCTATGCAAATTTTCTTTACATCTTCAACCTCAAGATATTTCCACTGTACATTTGCGCATTCCATGCCACATTTTATGTTAAGTCTTATCTCTACTACACATACATTGATTTTATGAATATTAAAGACCGATAAAGAACCAGAAAATCACAAACAAGCATAATGTACTACATACATTACTAAACACCATTAGTGTTTGTACTGTACAACATTAAAAGTAAACGAGAATGCACATTTGTGACCTTTGTGAACAAAGATTATTGGTAGTAGTTCCATTTCATGCGTTTGTTGCATGGCAGTATCTAGGAATCTATTTCGGGAGTGTTAAAATCCCAATATAATTTGAGGTACAATGTATAAATATCCTTATTATTGCATGTTGCCCCAAAAATTAAACAAATGTTGGGCAAAATTAACTAAAAATTATTTCAAATTAGCAAAAAAAAGTCCGGATTTTTTGCACTTTTATGATTTCGAAAGGGGAATAGGCAAATAGCCCCTTGATGCATCCTGGTCTGTCGTGTATAAGTGGGATATGGATGAAGAATGAGAGTTTTAGGAAAAAAAAGCATACCTGATTGAGAGATAATTGTCCAGCCTGTAGAGCAGCAAGTGCAGCTTGTACGGAAGCCGCGGAGGGGGTGAGAGAAGGGGAGCCGATAGCGCCATGACCGTTTGCCTGAGAGTTGAGACCGGAGCTAGGTCCATTTTTCGCGGAGTTGAGGTGACGATGATGATGATGAGATGACAATGAGCTAGAGTTGTTGTTGTGATGAGAATGTGTATTGGAAAGTCTTTCGCTGGATGTGACAAGGTTAAGAGCTCCGACTTTGTCCGAGTCCAGAGAATCTGCATCGTCTCCGAGTTCACTGCCTGACCTTTCGTCCTCACTCAGGTCACCGTTAAGCCCATTGTCTAGAGATAGACAAGAAGAGGAGTCTTCATGAAGAATGGATGACGGAAGAGTAGGCAGAGGCAGTGTCAGAGCGGATTGAGCTGAGAACATGACGGGATCTGGGAAAAGATAGGAATGACGGCCAATGACGGGTAACGCTCGTTTCAGGGCAGAAAGCATTAGGGTCTCAAACTAAACAACTGCTCATCTCTACCCACACTACTCCTGCCTTTATCCATAGACAGATATACAGAATAGAGACACACACACCATTGTATAGTAGTGGGAGCTACTATTTCAGTGTTGTATACGTAAAAGAAAGAAAAATATAGAGAAAAATTGATAAATATATAGAGTCACAGATAAATTCAATTGGATCACATTCTTGATTCACACAATACTAAACATGTAAAACTTATTTATGCTAAGCAATAATTATAATATGATTATGAATATTTTTGTGCTACTTATTTGATGAATACTTCTTAGAATGATGAATTTATGATGATGAGATTAAAAACTGTGTCTTGTGTTAACAAGATGTTTTTGTAAAATTGTAAGTATGAGTATGGACAAAGAAAGAATAATGTACGTAAACTGAAGACACACAGGCAGGAATCCAAAAGCACTTCCTTGCGTTGAAACACAGTTACTGTACAAGTGACTGTGAGTTGCTTATAAATTTAAATACTCTCGTGTGTAATCTGTCGATGGTCCACTGTTGCTATTGGTATGTGGACTGACGCCGCAACTGATCTGTTTTGTATCGAATCAAGAAAAATAGTGGAAGAAGCATCTTCGTTTATAAGATGAGATCGCCGCATAGAATAGCACTTACATACAACATTGTGCATTCCTGCTTGCCATCGTATTACATTACTTCAGTCTGCTTTGCTGTTTTCTAGCTGAACACAGAAGAATCTGTATATGCATGCAGTCTATATAGACATGTGCAAATACATTGGGACTACATAGCCCATTAGTATTCCGAGTATGGACATGGATGGTCACTTCTGGGCCGAGCTTTGACCATTTTATGCAAGACGCATGTAAAATACATCGATTAAAATACATCTGAAATATATTCCCTCGCATTACTCGACGTGAGCTGAATACAACATGATATTCTTGTAATAGGGGCGCCTTCCGATCCATCTTGGCAGAATCGCTTTCTCGGACATCAAACATCAAGAAAGTTGGACCCACACCTACCAAAATACTCCTACTGTGTATTATCCCACTACACAAACTAATATACGAGTACTCCACTTCTATACTCGGCCAAAGTAGTAAACTAACCAAAATGCAAACTGTATTGATACATAATCCATATATATTTATAATATCAAATTTTATATTTGTATTATGCACAATGCGATCATGTATGTGCGTAAGGTATATAATACTTCAGAGTATAACTTATTTAACAATATCTCACACACAAGTGCTAGTACATTGTATACTGTGATACATACGTTATGTATGTTCAAACTCTTCGTATCAAACTTAATGTGGAGCTTGCATTAAATATAAATTACTATATTCTAGATTTCCTTTATATTCATCTCATCTGGTGCTTGTTTAATATAATCTGCCACACACACGCACACTGACTTGCTCCATAGAAAATACAGAGTGAAGTATTGTACTATGTATATTTTAAATTCAACTCAAGTAGCAGTACTATGTATACATTGTGTAAATATAATGCTAGAATTCAATGTAAACTCTACATGCTAAAGTTTAAGACTTAAGGTTAGTAATCTCATAGTTGTGGTATGTAGTTGATAAGAAATAATTAAAGTCACTTTGAATAGCATTTGTTGAATGCAGAGATATATCTGAATGGAATGAAATTCCTTTATTCTCGATAGCTGGGTAAATTAATTTTACTAACTGCAAAATCACCTTGAGAAACTAAGAGTTAAGAAAAGGAGATGAATAAATAAGATACCTAGTTTGAGGTTTATAAATGCATACATATCTAGGTACAATAGCTAGGTTATGTACAACCTTTATATAAGGCGTAGGTTTTATATTAAAATTGGGAATTCCAAATATGTGGATTTGCTCAGTTGAGACTTGAGATTACTACAGAGTTCTAGTAGCTAGACAACTGAGAATAAATGGGTGTTTGCTTGGTTACATACAATCATAGAGCTTCTACAGGAAAATGTAGAAAAGTTTATAGAATATGCAGCACCGAATGAAAGAGGAACGTCCTTTTAAGTAGACGTAATTCTTGACGTGAAGGCAGTGCTTATGTATGGGTAGGTTAACAATAAGTAAAATAGGATTTTCATCTTGAGAGCGAAGTAAATCATTGAAGTGAATTGAATTTATTTGACTTCCTCCCTGGAAGCCAATGCAAACAAAACCCTTTATCTGATAGGGTAGTTTTACTTTAGCCCCTACACAACTATTCCTATTTCGTATGTGTATAATGATTTGCTATTACTCACTCATTGCACAAAGTCTTTTCAAACACAGTTTCTCCACCGGCTATATAGTACGTAGCAATAGTACTAGTACTTTTACTCTCACTGGAACCTATTACATACTATACTACTCTTTATAATATTACATAGGTACTTGTAGCATGGATGTATGTATGAAGGCTAAGGAATAAGCCAAAAGAGTCATTGATACACACACCGGCCACAATCAACGAACGAAACCAGGCAAGACACACACAAGTGTTATACAACACAGAGTGTAGTAGTAGAAGGTTGGCAGATCAAAATGAGTCAACTCAAGATCAACGTATACCTACTTACTTTTACTAGTTACATATCCGTAGCTACAAATACTAGTAGTAGTTGTAGAAGTAGTGATCTAAAATACACTTTGCGTGAAAATGTTCCTGGAGCCAAAAAAACGACAGGAGAAAAGCATATGGGCGAAAATTCAATTTAATTTATATAAAGAGAACAAGGTGCTATTCATTTTCTTGGCTGTAAATCCCATGGGATAACTGCCGTGGCGATTTCCCCTTTCTCTCCTATTCCTTTCACAGAGTGACCAATAAAGGTTAAGAGATAGTTTTTACATTGATTTCTATTCTAACCCTTTCTTCATTCCCATTTCCACTTTCACTCTTCACATCTCTTGCCTTGACTTACAACACTACCACCACCGCCACCAACACCACCAACAGCAATAGCACTCTAACACACAGGCAAAGCAACTCTCTCGTATATACATGCACAACCATCTCAGAGTTCAGCTCAGTTCAGTTAGTTGACTCTTGACTTGGTTGATCCTATCTCACCGATGAATGCTACGGTTTGTAGCTGCTACTACACGCATAAAGCCATGCACACAGCTCCCAGTACCTCTCAACACTACAGAATACTCAACTGAACGGAACTCTATCAAATACTCTCTGTGTACGAAACCAACCCAGGCTAGACCAAACCAGTCCTCAGACCACTCAACCAAAGGTTTGCCAATCAAAATACTGCATCTCGTCTTTATTCCGATTGCCTAGAGTGCAGTCAGCTTCATTTTTCCTATATACACAGCACAACACACATTATACATGCTATATAACTAATACAGCTCACAGACGAGACCTTGTGTGTGTGTGTGTGTATGAGTGTATGTGATCCCAAAAATGTCCAAACTCTCCCACTCCACTTTACTATTTATACTTCAGTCAAATGGCTATCTGATATCATCATACACACTACACTACTTTCCGAGATGCACAACGTTTTTTTTATAATATAGAAAGAGTAGAACTGGTCCTGCTGCTGATAATAATGAAAATATCCACCTATTTGCAGCATAATGTAGCTATGAGACAGAATAATGCATTATGCTCAATGTTTGTATGTACTTGTACTTATATTCAGTAAGTTTGCATGTTGTTGCGATACATACAATACGTTCAAAACTGAATTGCACGCATATATAGAGATGCACCTATGTGCTTTTACGTGTGTAGTGTCTACTAGTTTTAGAAAGGTACATGAATAGTGTATAGTGGTATATAGAGATAAAAATATCTCCATACTACTCACCAGAACATGGGAGTACATCCCAGATCCATTTCCTTCATCCGATTAACTTCTCCTGAGGCTAAGCAAAGGAAAAGTGAGTGGACTCGACTGGACTCTGAGCGACACACTCCCTTCTTCGTGTCATTTACAGCAAGAGAGATACACAAAACTATCTTTCCCAGCTTTTCTCTTTCCGAAAAACAGTGTGTAGTAGTAATACAAAAATGCATTTACATTACAGTAGGGTATGATACACACACATGCTAAAATTGTATTCTATTTCCATCCACACGTTCACCCTACAGACTTCCATCCCATAATGTAGCAATGAAATGGGAAATAGGATCTTGCATAATGTACAGCGGGACATAACCAGAGCTTTTACAGTGCATTTCATTTGCAAAAATGCATTAAAATGAATAAGCTTAATCTCTTGGTGAACAAAGCCTAGTGTTGTTGTTACAGAGAATACACACAGATAGTATTTTGCTGCAAATGTGTCATGGTACTAGTAGGGGTGAAGATTTAAGTAATGTGTTTAAGTATTTGCGTGGTTTGCATAAAGTACAGGTAAGTAGTAAGGGTTGTGTGTTTAATGTAGAAAGAGGGCTGTAAGTGTAGTGTGAGAATGGTTGGGACGTGTTAAAATTGGTTTCCTTTTCCTGTTGAATAGTAAAGCCGAGGTTTAAGACAAAGAAAGCAGAGTAAGTTGGTGAGCCAGTGTGTTGAGACATTTCCTAGTAGAGAAATCCTCATGAGAACATGTTATATTAGACTGATGTGGCAGTGGCATGGCCTTAGTTTAAGTAAGTAGTGTGGAGGAGAAATTGCGACAGAGCTGAACATGTGAAAGAAGAAGAAATGCCAAACAAAGAGTTAATGGCAAAAGTGGATTTGAGCATGGCTTCCGGGCACAGCAGGAGCTTTCAGTCGGCGAAAACTGGCTACGTTAGTAGTAATGTACTGTAAACACATATGCTACACACAAATAATGTCTTTACGTGTAAAGGCAGTACATATTTATGTATGTGTGGGTCCTTTAGTCACACACACACAAGTATATAAAATACGTACTACTGTATAGTAAATGTAAGAATAAGTCGCTTCTGAAAATCAATGGAGTTTATATTGGTGATACACGTTAGCATGCTAGTTAAGCTACGGAAGCAGTGTGTGTGACACTACCTTTTGTATTATAGGGAAATAAGTAATAGAAATTATATCACCATCTCTTCGTGTGAAAAAAACAACTAAATCCGGAATGAAAAATAGGACAAATACAACACCGGATCTTTAGCTGTCGAGATGAAACTAACTCACAGTTGTGTTCTTCATATATCTTTCCATCAGCACAGAAACCCAGTGGATAACTGAATGCATAGTGCTAGCTTAGAAAATCTATCATTTGGACAGCCCAAGACTGTTGTGAGCATTGCATTGACAAAAGAAAAAATAGAATTTCTAGTTAACTAATTGTGTGCAGAAGAAAAATAGATAAACCCACAACATGTCATTCTAAACGAATTTCAAGCTAAATCCCCCGACTTAGTTAATTTCTACATTTCTCCTGACTAATTAATATTTTTCCCTGTGTATTTTCATAATACCGGATTTAATACCTAACTCAATTTACGAGAAGAAAATTACCAAAAGAAAATTTTAATTCTTCAACAATTTTAAACTCAGATATAAATTAGCCATTACAAAATTATAAAATAATATTTGATTGATTTAGAAGTACCTAAGTATGTAGGTATTATTAGTAGGTAAGTTGAGTAATCGCAATAGGTACTTACAATAAAATGCCTATTTGTACATGAGGAGCTCATGTTGTGTAAACGTGAACTACACCGTTAGTTGTACTACTCAAAGAAGGTTATGTTATTAAGAAACTTGATATTTATATATAGTAAATTGTGAGGCATTCTATTGCGTATTCAGTTCACCTGGTATGAGTTTCCTTGTAGGTATAAGCCACAGATGAAAGGTAAGGATGTCAACACGATTAGGAAAGACGAGGAAAGAAAAATCAGAGAGAGAGAGAGAGAGAAAGGGAAAAGTTAGCACATTCTCATCATACATTTATCAGTAAACTGGAAGAATGTTCTACTTTGGTTTGCTACTTTAGCCACGCTGCAATAGACACACACACACACACACTCAGCAAAAGATTTGGATGATCAGATGACGATAAATCTTTCAGTGAAGTGAAATGGATCTTCTCACTTGACGTTTGGACGTGCTTGATGCAATTATGAATTATGACTTCAGCTCTCAAGTGACAATTTTATTGGAAATCTTAATTCCTATGAATCCAGAAATCCACTCTCGCCTCCCATCAACATCCACCATAGCGTGTCACGTCAACTCATGCAATCATCCCATCTTCCTCTCTTTCTCACCTTAACTTATCTAATTCAATGCATTATATTAATATAACATATCACTTTCTTCCACCCTACATAAACTAAAGTAATAAACTGGAATGTGCTATAATAAGTATATTGTATTTCCCCGTCTATGTACCATACCATCAAATTATAACATAAGATCTGCTTTTCTAAGCTGTGCAATACAATCAAATAGTCTACACGTAGAAACGGAGACAACCTATACACTATGCTGGTGAATTTCTATATGAGAAAGAATTGAAGCAAACCACAAAAATCTTACACATTTCGTCATTGCACATTATTCCTTTCAGACGCGGTTAGCCTTCCCTAATTGAAACGACGTACGCTCATCTTTCAACTTACTGAGTGAGCATTCTAGGCCACGTAATGTAAGGGACATGAGATGACTACCATTCTATAAGAAACAGACATAAAGGGATGAAATGTCTATAGCACACTGCACGAAAGAGATAATAAGCAAAATAGTAAACTCGAGTTACACATACTATGTACCTTCCTTTCCTACCTACATATATATCTTATCGTATTATGTTATTATTTGGAATAGGCATTAGGAATTGAGTATGAGTGGGCGAAAATTCTGTGTTCTTTTGAGAAGATGAAGATGGTATACAGTGTTAACTATGAACCGGTGCACGAGAGAGGCTGCACCAGGTGTCACAAGAATAAACACACTCTAAACATTGAAAAGCACAATAAATAAATAAAGGCTATCGTCTGTGTAAACTCAATACTATACACTTTGCCTCTTTATATAAGTTTACACAAACACACATGCTTAACTAAAGCGTGCAAGAATTCATAAGGGCACAAAGGGGTAAAGGGATATAAAGTTACTGGATATGTTCAATTGCCCAATCAAATCATATAATCTAAAATTGTTTTATTTCATTGCATATCACTAAATACACATCTTATCTTACCAATACTGCTTGAGCTAGTCTTGCTCGATGCAGCTAAATTTTCAGGTAAAATTTATCAGAAAATCCTGGTAATATATTTTGAATACAGACATAGACGTATACATATATAGAGGAACTGTATTTGACCAAAAGACGAATGCGTCTATTTAGGAAATTTATACATTGGATGGTACTGCATTGCTGGGAGAGCATTAGCATTAGAATTTCAGTCAAACATTTTTCGTTTGAAAATGAGGGCCCTGGTGCTCTTGTGTAGTCGTGTGCTCTTTTGCCATGTACTCAGAGAACGTGGCATAGAAACATACAACGTTGTGCAAAGAAGAATAGGTGGAGAAGAAGAAAGTGCTGGTTGTGATATTTTATACGCTGGCATTTTCCATAGTCGTCAAGGAAGGGGCAGCAGTTAGCTAGGAATATTTTTGAGTCTCGTTTATTCTGTTTTTGGGTTATAGACACTCGTACGTATGTAATGTTAAGAATGCGGTACAATATTCGTAGTGAGCTGTAAGCCTTTCACTAAGGAAAACTTTCTTTTCCGTTCACGACTGCTTGGAGAATAGAGTCATGAATTCAAAAGGAGAGAAATGTTCAAATGCATGCATAGTAGGCAGTCAACTCAGAGAGCAAAGAGGCAAATTTGAGAGTCTCGATGCAAAACGGCCCCATAACTTAAAAGGAGGCCGGGAGGAAAAGAGAGGTCACAGTACGTGAGTGTTGTATTAAAATATTTCCAACAAAAATAGGGAGTTGTGCTCTTGTGCACCGAAATACAGCCAGAAAGTCTCGTCTCAAACCATCCCAACTGGTGACAGACGGGAACCCACCAGAAAAGAACTCTTTAAAGACTTTTATCTCCGCCGTTTAAGCTCTCTCAATCTCCGATATACTTTACCCATTTTTCTTCGTACAATCCTCCACTGTACTCTGTACTCCTACCACCACCACCAACATAAACACAACATCCATGTAGTAGTACATACATCCAAAGACTCTCTAGTCCTACCCAATACATTACAACAATTCCTTGTCCACACATTTAGTCTATCCAGTTAGTCAGTCACTCAATGCCAACCAGGATCATCTCAAATTGCACTGCCACTGCCAACGCTCTTGTTGTGATATACCGGCAACGAATCTCAATATATCTAACTGTGTGTGTATGTGTATGTGTGTGGCTACACTCATTCTATAAAGCTTTACACACGAATAATCTTTTCTGCTATATCCCCCTACTTGTTAATGTCATCCTACATGTATACACACAGTTTATACACAATATTCTTATACAGATATTATGTAACTTGCTAACAGTATTATATTGGCGAAAATATTTCCACAATTCAACAATTCAGAAGAGTATGTATTGTATGTAGCTATACTTGATGACTAAAGAGTCTGAAGGATGATGAAGACGAGTTCTGTAGCGTAATTTACTTAGGTATACATTACTATTACTATACAGAGTGTATAAAATGTGTACATATGAATAGGTACATCATTTGTATATGAATTGAGTAAGTATTTACTGGTAGATCTTCGGCTGGGCATTTGGTAGCCTGAGAGCTTATCACATTATGCTAAATCTAAATCATTTATCATCAGCAAACAATCTTGCCTGGCTAGGTTCTGGCTAGACCACTAGGGATTGACTTCTGCTGCTGGTGCTACCACTTGAAAATGATTCTCATTAGTTTCTTCTTCTTTTTGCACTGAATCAGATGAGATAATATTCTGGTTATGGAGATTTGCTATCAGTTTCGTCTCAAGCGCGTGGCGTCAAGTATCTCTTTAAAATCGCCAAAGAATTTTCCATCAGAGTCTTACTGATAAACAGTTTGCTGCAAGCAAGAACATAGTGACTTGACTGTACTTGTGAGTATATGGGCTATCATCATGATGAGGGAAATTACTCAGTCTGTGTAGACAGATTGCCAGAGGGTAGTCGTGCCTTCTTCACAACAGGTAAATGCTCTACATTGTAAAACTACCTACCAACTACTTAACTACAACACAACTACATACTTTATTATACTCATCGCTAAAAATCTCTGTACATCACTTTCCGTAGATAAGAACAATGTAAATGTAAGTAATAATGTAATACAGTCAGCAACTCTATCATTCTAGGTAATACGTACGAAGATTTTGTATGTATCGTAGAATAGCGTATAGAGGGTATGGTAAATAATGAGAAGATTCAATCTAGTATTAATCCAGAAAAATAATAAGAGAAAAAGAATAAGGAAGATTTTATACTTCTTTGTATTGTAATTGTATTCGCATTAACGTATTGGTATATTTGCACTACACTACACTACGGTATGTATTTGTATACTGTGTTAGTAGTAACCTGCTACACATACAATGGGTACTATAAAGTGTTTATACAGATATTATTACTACCTGTATAGATTGATACTGAAAACTCATCTGAAGTTCATAGGAAGTTGGGATGGTTGCCAAATGAGTGTTGTGTCGGGATGGAAGTGGGCATAGCGCGTGCAACCGGAAGGAAGGGAAAGTCAACTGAATTGAAGTGCAGCAAGGAAAGAAATGCAAGTTAATTAGCAAGTTGATTGCAAAGTGACCATGGAGAGGTTGTGAAATTGGACTGGACCACTTAGTGCATTCCATATAGGACTAAGTATGTAATTTGGTGTTGTATTCTGCTCACTAAATAGCATATAGTTTATACACTAAGGAAATATATTTAAAACCACCTTAGCATAAGTATGTATATATGTACATACATTTAGGAGAGTCAGCGTAAGGGGAGAAATTCACAGAGACATAACATACACAGACAGAATGGTCATTTCTGATGGGGAAATGGGGAATTGTAGGGAAGTAAAGTAGTAGAAGTGGTAGTCAGAGTACTAGTAGTATGTATGTACCCCGGGTGTTAGAACAAGACAGCACTTTTACATACTATGGCTGTATGTAAAAGTAGTAGGAGTATAGTTGCAGTTTAGTATAGTGATCAGACACGGAGAGAAATAAGAGCGGTGCGGGTACAACTCTGTTTCTAAGCGGGGAATAACACAAGGAGCAGTAGCACCCAAAAAATCGATCAATATATTTTCTCTGGACACAAGAGACTTAATGGCTATAATCATAGCTCTCTCAACAGGGGAGAAAGCAGCCATTCCCACTTTTACTTTACTCAACGTATTTTAACCTGGACACCGAGAGCATCAGCATGCCACACAAGACAGAACTCTCCTCCTGGACACTCAACTTGCTTAGCATAGTCTTTTTCCTTACTTTACATGGCAATAACACATTCACGATGTACCTTAACTCACTTTGCCACACGAGACTCCCGCACTATTACAGATACTATGGCATTCATGCATGCATACACACAAACATGCATTTCCCATTGGCACTACACTACATTATTTTGACAGTGTACAGGGTGCTTTGAAGTTTCAAGAAAAAAATCCTACTGAATCAATAGTAGGCCTGCATACTACTATGTAATAATCTTGAACCAAAATTATGTGTACAAAAAGAATGTTGAAATATTAGTTTTGCTCACTCAAAACAAAATTCCCTTGTTGTATGTAAGACACAATTTTCTTAGCGTGTAAAATAGTGATGGATTTCTGTGTAGTGTGTAGTAGGTATGTAAAGTATGAATCATTCCAGACTAAAAATGTTTAGCACGTAAATAAGAATACCCTGAATAATGTTTATGGAGTTTGAGAGTTAAGTTTAGATAGATGTTTCTTATTCTTTGTGCATGCACGCACACGCACAAAACGTTGGAATCCATAACATAAAACACAGTAGTATTAGTATTTGCGTTCCAACAGGATATTAAAAAGCCAGTGCAGTTTCTACTTTTAAGTAGAAGGATTGTTCACATATATTATTTGCCGAACCCATTTATTCTCGTTGTGTAAGTTGGTGCGAATTAAAATTCTCCATGCAGATTTTGCCCAGAGAACCATTGCATTGCATCACATCGAACAAGAATAAAATTCTACCATCTTGTGGCTACATGACTACACGGGAAAATGTTACAATCTTGATATGCAAATGAATCACATTAATTTCTTTTAAGCCAAATGCCTATTCACTAAATACGCGAAACTGGGCTGCATAACCTTTTCTGAGAAGAGTCTCGCATCAAACTGAAGCATGCATATGTCTATCTATACAGATAAGTAGAAAACAGCTCAGTCGGCAAAAAATTTACATACAATTATCTATGCATTAGTGCTGTTGAACTTAACAAGACTCGTATACGAGTGAAGTATAGGCCAGGCCAGAAGCCAGCATAAGCCAGTTTTGTTGAAAATCAAGACACGAAGCCAGGATGTGACTTCAAATACGACTACTCACATACTGTACGTACGTATACTCACATACATACACAGCAATAAAAAATCCATTTCAATTTCAACTGCTTATCCTCGTAAACTATAAATCAGAGAATCTTCAATCGAAATGTGTCTGCAGTGCAGTACATACAATGCTAAGGACTAATAACAATAATCACTCCTCAAAAGATGCTACCGATAATTATTAAGGCGTAGAACACATGAGACAGAAGCACGAGCCGTGCTCTGCCTAGTAAAACAAGTTAAACAATGCATTAGTAGCTCCCTTTTGCAACAACCAGCAAATTTTCAATCTCTTCTTTCAACATATTTCATTAGCACGCCGGCAATTGATGTCAGCGTCATTAAATCATCCATAGAATCATTTTAACTATATTCCTACTTATTCCTTACTGACATGACCATGATGGTTTCTTAGATCTGCGAATCTGTGGCATGACTTGGTCTTATTGCTAATACATGCAAGGAAACAGTTCAAATTAAAAACAAGGGTGATACTACAGTTGATACCAAGTTAGTTTACACGTTACGGCATCCTTCGCCATAAAAGCTCAAAGCATTACTCACTAACTGTGATTTCCAATATGAATATTACGGCAAAACTGTAAAACAGGTGTATGCATATATGTATTTAGTGTAGGTTACTCACTCACACTCATAGTTTTGATTTTTTGTCTGTACATTATTGGTAATAATATAATATTTAATGATACCACTATCATCTACCTATATATGTAAAATGAAAAGAATATGCCTAGCTAAAAGCATGAAGTTTCATCTTTGAAGTTTGAACTAAATGGAACGAGAAAATAAATTCGTAATTCAATTGCAATGATGATGGCTGTAATAATTTCGTGTATATATTATGTAGAATAACACTGGATTCACACACACACCTTGCATAGATAGCGAGTAGATAGCATTAGCGTTTTCCTCACCTATATGCTGACGTTTATTCTACATACATGTGAGCAGGTTAAGGAGAATAATGTTCGTATTTATAATTTGCTACTCGTCGAGTCTTAAAGGTATTGTATGAATACATAAGACAGACAAGTCATAATCATCAAAGAAGCATTGGAAAGGAAAGCAATATAAAAAATTGCTTTGTAGTTATTACTGATTATTATTATAATTAAATAAAAACACAGGAGTAGAGGAGTAAAACCGGTGGCATTCTTGATAGCCATCGGCATAATATTACTAATCCCAAAGCTATAGATATGATAGGAACACAACAGCACGTATTTTATCTTACACTTAAGTATTTGTACACTCAAATGCCAGCACACACTCCAACACAAACTATTCAAAGTGTACAAAGTAATAAAATAACACAACTCAACTATATACATGGAAATAATAATATATGAAGAAGTCATAAGAATTGTCTGTTTTGCTATTCTATTCTATTCTGCAGGCTAATGTAAATGTATAATAGCAATAATCATCATCAGAATAATGTAGTGGAACATTGCATATATGTATTGTGCTACGAAGACTAATAATAATACGAAAGAAGGACAAGCTATAATTATTCCAGGAATGAGTGCAGGTAAGAAGGGTTATTGTATTTTTAATATGATATGATAGGTGTCTGATGAATTGATAAGGAAGACATCATCTGGGCGAGTACATACGTCTACATTCAACATATTGGCTTCCTTCCATACCTGTTTTACTTTGAATTACATTATTTTACTCTACGTGTACACACATACTGTGTATAAGTTGTAACTTTAATTGCAAGTCCAGTAGTAGAAGTCGAGTCATTCGACTATTCTATACATTTAGCTTAAGACTTAAGACTTCAGAGATCGACGTGCTCCTGCATTGCTTTTTAATTTGCTCTTTTACGAATTATTCCCCTTAAACATTCAAGCAAAATACAATATACACTTTATGTACATTTTACTACTAATGGTCTAACGTGTAATATTGTGCTGTGTATTAACTATGCTACGCTTTTGCAAATAATTCCATCTGTTCACTTAGTACAGATACTTGAGAGTAGTTGGATGAAGAAGACTCTTCATGCAACTCAATATATATTATGCATCATGCCCTTCTACTTGCTTACTTACGTATCATTCTACATATCTGTATCGCGAGTGCGATCTATACGTTCTTGAATTCACTCAAGTTTAAAATCAACTCTCGGGCTTAGATAAGCAATGCAAAATTCATACAAACACGTAGAAAAACAATGAAAAATCACTTAATGCACGCCACAAGAGCCACATAACAAGTCCATTGCTATTATAGCCACTCTGTAAACATCTCTTAAGCATAGTACACACAGACGTCGTCGTCATCTCATACATACTCCAAACTCCAATGTATTGTACAATGTACACCATATCATATGCATTGTAGATATATATTGTGTTTTACACAGTTTGAGTTAAAGCAGTGTTGCATTTTCAAGTGCAATTCCTTCAACCATGCTAATAGTATAATGCCATGCTGTAGCTTAGCTAATTGTAACTTGCTAACTGAACTAAAGCAACTATTTTGCAAATAACTCTTCCATTCACATTTTAACTTTAACTTGGGTTTCTACTAGTAAGTAATATTCTTCAACTTTGCTCATACTTATCGACTTAATCTGCTTAATAATCTCGTGAGTCTGCCAATTAAATTATTATTAGTATATATTGTTATTATTTTTATCATGTCCACTCTATTCTGAAGGCAAAGCTCTAGATTTTTTACGCTTTGCACGCAAATTAAAAGTTGAATTTACAGAATCCTACAAAGTGCATTAAAGCTATTATAAATCACCCAAATGTACATTTATATTATATCTCTACTTCATGAAATTATTATCAACACGTTTCTTTCTACAGAATTACTAATGTAGCTAAGAAAACACATAGAGAAGCATACACGATATTTTATGTGTTTATTAAAACATAACTTGACTAATAGGCCTACTTTTCTTAATTGAACACAAGCAACAAACATGTACACAGTAGCAATTGGGGTATCATGACACAATCATCCGTATCTTGTAACTTGTACATAGGTACTTGTATTTATAAATAAATACTAGGTACGAGAGTGTTGTAGTGTTATACATACTTGTATATAAGTACCTAATAGTTTATTATTGGGGATCCACATTTTTTGTGTTGCTATACAAGCGCACGCACAATGTGAGACAGACGTCGACGTACGAACGAATGTGTATCTCGGATTGAATTCTGTACTAAGGTGCTATGCTATGCTAGTGTATGGTAAAGAGGAATTCTATCCAATCCACTGTTGAACTTGTGTGAATAGAACGCATGGAAATGTAAAGGAGTAAAAATGTAGTTTTGTATGAGCACGATTCGCGTCACGATACGATTGCGATGCCCGTCCCTTCAGATTACAATAAAGAAGCGAGTCCATTTATTCAATTGTGTATTATTTCTTAGTTCACACTTCTTATAGCATTCCCTGTCTCTCTGTGTGAAAGGGATTGTAGTGGGAGAGAACTAAACGGGTAGTCTAGTCGCAGTTTGTACTTAATAGTAATAGAATAGAGAAGGATAAGTACACGGTAATAACCAATATGTGGCTATTCTTGAGCTTTTTTATTTAGACAGACCTTATATTATGCGTGGCTTGAGATTATTTTCATGTTACTACATACTACTTCGTTGTTGTTGACGTATGAATTCGGATGACTGTTCTTGTTCTGTGTAGAGATATGCCGTTATAATGTGAAGTGTGTATAGTCAATAGCAAGAGCCGAAAGAAAATGAAGAAAGCAGAAAGTCTTGGCATATGTATAAAAGTAGCAAAGTAGTAATAGTATAATAGAAGTGGACGAAATGGTAAGTATTAAGTACGTAATGGCATGCATGCATATGTACATACGTATACATCGAAATGCAGACTTCATGTATAGGTACATTACATTATAACATACAAAACTCATTCCCATTCCAAACTTCCAGATCAATGATGGGCCATAAAAGGTCTACAGAAGTGCTGCACTATTCAATAAATATTCCATTTCAAGAATAAGACGAAAAAATTCAATGCTTTTCTTAGAGTCTCGTAACAACACAGTCAATGTGAACATAACATACATAGGCAACATCAGAATAGAGAATGCTGTATGTATAACTACTACAAACTTCCACCAGAAACTAAATTCAAGAGCACCTGCATATTTTCCCTAAGAAACTCACATAGTCCTTTTTCTACTAAGTAAGTAAATTCGACTGACGGACAAAACTGTAACAGACATACACATACATTGTGAATTTCTACTCAGGCTCGCAGGCAATGAAATGGATGAGAACTTTTCCTTGTTCTTTAGTTCTCCACTCTTTGCAAGCAAATGTAGTTATGCTCAATGTATATTCGTACTAATAGAATATTATAATGCAGTATACAATACGTATGCATATAAATTCAAACTTAAGATATACGAACTTTATATGTATGTACATGTTTTCTCAAGTTTCTTCATGCAAGCGAAATACTTTTCAATTAGTTATGTCAACGTGGCCAAAAAATCCGAAAATGAATGTGTATTTGCAGTCTTGTACCGTATTCTATTAATGCATTACTTGAAGTATAATGTAGCAGCACATATGAATGACTCAAGTCAAGAAATATATAAATTATGTATAAAATGCATTTTACATGGAACATGTCAAGACATTTATAGTGTATGAACATAGTAAGATTTTTGATGAATTTTTTAAGGAAATGTCATCTGGTTTGGCTAATTTAAGTCAGGCAGACATGCCATGCAATCCAACCCCTCGTATATAGAATAGAATGAACCCTCGTCAATTTCGTAGCATTCTTTTCCATTGGAGAGAGTGAGAGAGAGAGGGATTCAATGATATTTAAAGTGCATTATTTGACATGATATGTCAAATAAAGCCGCAGGATAAGGACACATACAGGCAAATTGTTGTTGTATGCTTTGAGTTAAAGTGAGACTTTTACGCTAGTATGAGTAGTATGAGGGCAGGGCAGAGTGAGAAAATATCGTGGATTATTTCTGGAATGCAACTCGTCCATGAAATATTCAATGTATGCAATGTACTGTGAGCTAAAAGCTATTCAATTTCTTTTCTATTATTCTTTTCCACCCATACTCCCACCTAAATAAACGCAATGAGATTATTAGCAATTGAACCCAATGCTTTTCTACTCACACCATGTGTATTCATACCTTTCTGACTGAAAACGACAAGTCACGCAATGCTTCTATGCATTTTTATTAGAAACTTTTTTCCCCATTTTACATCAAATATATTATACTGACTGATACGAGTCACTAAACACAATTTAATAGAAAAGTTACTTGGAAAATATAGCATTTTGTGCAAGTAAAAGACTTTAGAATACAGAATTTTTATATTTGAATATAATTTTACATACATTATATCAGATGACTGGCCCACAAAGATTTTGTTTGTAATTGCAGAAAAGATTTTTGTTGTAGTTTTAATTAACGAGCTTAATAAATAAATATTTTCTACTAATGTTACATTGAAGTATACAAATACATGTAACGAAGTATTTATACATCCATACTTACATCCATCCATACACAGCACAGCACCTACATAAAAATGTTTGTGCACCGTAGCTGTACCAATAAAATGTTAATACCGGAGGAATATGCGTAATGTAGCACACCAAAAATATCGTCTGTCATAAACAGTTTCTGTTATCCCATAAAGAAACATACAGAGAAATTCAATCCGGGTCACATGCACATCAAATCTGAAATGGCACATTCACGTCCTCACATAAGATATCACATCATAACAAAATATCCAAGTCATCAGAGGAGAAACGACCGTTTTGAATTACTTTGAGTAAAGTGCTTAGCTACATTACATTATACAGGACCCCATGCCTACCTCTGCTAGAAAATATTTCAATAAGAATCCTACAAACTATTTACCTTCGCAAACCATTATGTTTTTCCAGTATTGTACAGACACACTAACCATTTTCATACTACTTGCAACCAAAACTCATACTTCTCCTATACCTACCAGAATACCAGAAATACGACTAACGACATTTCACAGGTATATATCAAGACAAACGAAAGCAAATCACAATTCTTTGCTACGTCGATTTCCATTTTCCATCATGCAAGATGGATGTCCTCCTAGTTAATACATATTGATGGCACAGTATAACAGCATATATCACACAAAATGTTAAAAAATTATTCTCCTTTAGTATACCTACCTAGTTTATACACACAATCAACTAAATAGTAAAAAGGACCTGACGCCCAATGAATAGTCAATAGTCGATGAAGGTAAATAATAATGAAGCTAGGTAAAGTAAACCTGAACGTATCTGTGCGTTAAGTGCATGAGCCAATCTAGAAACGCTTTTAATACTATTATAACGAAGAATGGTGTATGTATACCTAAGTAAATGTATAGACTCTGTTTTCCTAAAAGCAAAGCTAAAGGCACCACACTACAAATATACACCAACATCATCCTAACAACACAATATCTAGGTATAAGTAAAATACATTTGTGTAGTACAACACAATAGAAAGATGGGGAAGTGCAAACGTATCTTCTTTTATATTTTGACTAGTTTATCCATCTATCAATCTGTCTTACTCTTGTACCTTGTCTCGTATCGCATATCTGTTTTTTGTACTTGTCGGATCATCTTTTCGTAGCTAATGTTTTACTACCACATACACATAACCAAAAGCTAAAACGAGCTGTGTGTTGGTTTGCAAGGTGTTTAAAGTCTAATCCATCTCTATGCAAACAATGGCTGATTGGTACACAGATGAAAGAGCTAGACTGTTGTCTGATACTAAAAAGATAAGCAGATGCAATATGAAAACGAAGAGACTGAAAAATACTATGGAAGTTGGCTTTGTCCTTTGAATTAGAATTGTAAAGTCATAGACCTTTCTCATAGTACTTAATGGGTATGTAGTATAATACATAGAAATATACTTTTAAGTCTAAGCGTGTTTATGTATCTGTGTGAGAGAATTAGTATATAATATTATTCCAATGTATAAAGACTACAAACCGTTTTTAATGTTTACAGCTGAAGTGAAGAAAGAAAAGGTTTTGATTCAGCGTGCATAAACACATGGAGCATGTAGAACATTAAAGAGGAGACTAATATGTATGCAGTGTGAATAATGTGCCCATAGCGTAGCATAGTACTTCCATATCATTACATTACATTATGATAAATTATAAATTGTAAAGAACTAGACGCATGCAGAGGCTATTTAAAAATTTGAAACGAGTTTTTTGCTTTGATCGAGGTTTCATACTTTATACATACAGAGATAGTTGTTTGTATGTATGTGAGTGTGTAGTGTACACACACTACTGTCGTGTTGTAACTACTATTTATTTGACAGTGAAGCTAGAAATACACATTATATATAAATAGCAGGGACACATTATTATAGGGAAGGGATACAATATTATATTATGCGTAACAAAAAATGCAGAAATATGATAAATAGCATTAATGGTAATAGTACATAGAACCGAAGGGTTGACAATTTATTCGAGCTGTATGTGAGAGACTTTGTTGAGTACATGGGCGATAGCGTCTACGCTTAGTAGTTTCAAATGATATGAACGAACGAACGACGACGACAAAATAAAAAAAGCTTTAGTACGGATCGGATAGAGTACCACCACAAAAAATTAGATATGATTATTCCTTCTTACCACTGTGCACCACACGGTTTATACTACTAAGAATATAGTAATGCTACTATTACACATACATTCAAACACACTTAGCTATGCTGTATAGGAAAATGATCCTTACACCACTACTAGTACACGTCTACACAGTATATGTGTACTTACACATACAATTCAATTTGAGTGAGCGAGTGCGATACGAGCCAGATGATCAGAAAAAACTTTTAAGCCTTTCACAAACAGCAAAGTACCTCTACAGTGTTAGTGTACTAGACTAACAATGAAATAAAGAGTTAAAAAAATCAGGTTATGTTACGTTCCTTGCTTTGCATTACCATGCATATAGTAAAAAGACTTCACAGACACATAGACTCATGTACTAGAACTACCTTCATTTCATTCCATTCTGTCTTATGCACACCTTTTGCACACATACGCTTTACCTTATGTTACCACGTGAACTTATCAATTCAACTCTTCTATTATAGCTAAATTATTCTTTTGCTTTGATTGTATTCATGTTTTTTCTATTTATACATACATAGAATGTACATAGGTGCACACACCGTTCCACAATTGCGTCACATTATTAATCTATCCACGAAGTGTGTGCTTATGCTTAGTCAGATATTTTATACCCAGTCAGCGAAGACAGAAAGACTATTCATTCTTAGATACCCACCTTGTTGGTGTGGTAGTGGCTATAATAATATTATGTTCCTCTTTATAAATACAGATACTACTACTCGATTTATTCATTCATTGCTACATCACGTTCGTTCATAGGTATATATGATTATTTTTAATATTCCATTCATACTAGGTGAATATGTAATGCGAGGTTGATTTCAATATAATAATATAATACAATGCACAATAAGAGTTCGTTCGTATGTGTAGAAAATGAATGAACCCTTCTCTCTAGCCTATTCTCCATGTCCTCATTAAATTCAAAGATATGCGTGATGCAGACTCATTGCCTAACGTACGCCTAGCTCAACTCCGAGTTCTTTAATGCCATTGGGCGACACTTCGAGACAAGCCAACCCTTTGAGCTCGTTAGCCTATGCATTTGCATATCGAATTCACTCTAGGCGACATTTACGTAACATCATCATCTCGACACAAAACTCTCCGACTCATCCCCTTTTAATAGACGGACTAAACTTCAACTGCACAATCAGAAATGAGCGGATGTGCTTATTATTATTGCATCATGATATTATGCATGCAATATTATATTAACTTAAGTGTGTTGTGTGCGCAGTAAGTATACAAGGTGTATAATAATAAGTTAGGTACACTACTATAAAGTACATAGTATGTAAAATGAAATAAGGCAAACAAGGCAGAAACGGGATGAGAGCTTTATTCACTTCACGCAGAGCTGCTAAAGATGTTTTAATGCTGATGATGATGGTTCCACTTGAGAGACTATGATGATAAAACTACGCAGGATTACTACTTTACTTTAAGTCCGATCTACTTGCACGCGCTGTGTATAAAAGACACATTCTCTTTTATTCCCAAACTTTTCTGTTTCCATTGATAATAAGCTTCGATAAGTTTCACGATAGGCGTTAATTGAATGGCGAATATCCCTACATTGGAATTCTCCTCATGCACAGAATAAAGCAAACAGCTTAGCAAAGCTTCCCTGCCAGAGAGCTTTCACAATGGCTTTGCTCTCCAACCAGACAGTTTTCGATCGATTTGGCCTGATTTGAGCAGATATTCTCTCTATGCCACTCCTGATTGCAATTGTCATCGTCACCCTCAAATTCATGCAAAGTGAACACACTTCGGCCGAGGGAGATGAAGTTTCCGGAAATGTGAAAGGAATAGATAATCAGGAATTCCACAATACATACAGAAAAGGTTTTCACACTCAAAGCTGCATTTATTTATTTTATATTATATTTGACTAACTGCATTATTTAAATGTGGGGGAAAAAATAAGGAAGTTATATAGTTGGTAGGTACTTTGACTAAATTCTTAATAAGGTAGTCTGTTGTGTGTACACAAATAGGGATTTGGTGTATAAAAAGTGAAAAATAAATAGGTACCTCTATGTAGATTTAAGCATTTTAGGTTTCCTTGTTGTATTATGTGTATTCGAATGTTATATGTATGGTAATTATGTTAAATAGTCATATACGTGCAAGGTTGTGTCCTTCATGTGGGGATTTTAGTTTTTGAGTGTCTAAATGTGAACAAGGTCGAGTATCCATTACATATTGCCTTTTTGAGAAAATCTTTCAGATCAGACGGTAATGTACATAAAGGAGCGGTATATAGAATTTATGTGTTTGTACTCGCATTAGTGTTTAGGATGGAGATACCTATGTGAGAATATGTTTAGCATACTCTAAGTGTGTGAACATTGAACGTAACATTTGTAACTGTACGGATAGATTGAGATTTCTTTATGTTTTGTCAGATGAGACGGTCAAACACTTTTCCCTAAAAAGAGGGCACATCCATACAGAGCTCCTACAGTAAGTATGCAACAAACAGATGCAAGTTTTCGTTTTCATCCCAATATTGAATATTCCATTCATTCAATTTCCACAGATCCTCAAAAACTCATATGGGATAATGGGCACGAAGAGAATGGCCCCTGGTAATATAATACTACTCCTCCTGCATATGTAAATCCAGTGCTTTTTCTGGCAACAGTCTACCTTTTTTACTTGAATACGAGAATATTCGACGGAATAATCCCTATCTGTTCCGTATGCATACAAAGATGACGCGATGACTGTATAAATATACGGCGAGAACCTTTTAACAGAGAGAGAGGGATGTATGTATGTAGAGTATGTACTATGCAATCGTGTTACATATCGGTTGCTTTTCTCGTCAAACTGGGAAATTGGAATGTTGGATGAGTTTAGTTAGCCAAGCCTCTATGCACCACTAACCAAGAATAGCAAAATGAATATTCAGTAGGAGAATCATCATATCTACAACAGAATCACATCAGCATCTTTTTACTTAACTTCCTCTCTAGCAGTCGTCATAAATGCGCTCTCGCCGTGCCCGCTTGCACATTACGAGTAAATAAAATATTATTTTGCCTCACTTATGTAAAAATCCCGATTTTTACAATACAAAAAAAGATTCATTGTGTTTTCAGAGCATTATGCAGTTCTGATTGTGAATGTATGTGTATGTAAGTATATACAATACAAAGTAGAATATTCAGATCGTGAACTGAACACTTTGTGCATGTGTGCACTCTACAAGTACATTGTATCTGGATTCTGGATGTATGTATATTACATTGACTGCTATTAGTATAGTAGTCGTGCAATTGTAGGGGAGATAGAAGAATTCATGACGTTTGACTTCGAATCGAGAGAGAAGTCCAGAGAGAATAGTAGTCGTAATAATAATAAAAGGCCATAGGGAAGAAGAGGTTAGCGAAAAAACTTCCAGAGATGAACCATACATGTGTCGCAGAGTTGTAGAGCATCAATCATCTCAAAGAATAGGATTTTATTATATGCCAGACCATATTATACATAATGTGAATACGTTGAATGTGATCCAATAAAATTTCGACGACTAAGATTGAGCAGTAGAGGGTAAAGATGACATGACAAGACAGAAAAAAATTTAAAACCAACCTGTAGCTGGTGAGCTGAGACTTCTTTCCATCCGCTTCAGTGGCTCTGCTGTAAATAAAAATATGTCTCTATTAGATATGCAATACAAATACATTCCAATAATATTCATGGAATCAATCCATCTTACACACTTTTAGACCTTCAATTTTACACTAGTAGTACACTTATGCAATAATTCTCATTATAAACACTCTTCTGACCTGAGAGACCAACAAATCTTCTCGACCCCACCATATTCATTTTTACCCCGATTTAATTCGATAGACACTTTGTACACAAAAATCCATGAGAAAAATCTCAAATCAATGAACGTTTTAAACAATATCACTAATATCTCATTTTGTATAGAGACAACTGTATCACGTCCACAAAGTGCAGAGAACTTAGAAACAGACACACGGTTTGAATTGGGTATATTTTTCTCACATTTTCTATTTTTATGCGACACTTTTTATGACACAAAAATTGCACTTTGTGCGACGAAAATAAAAAGTAAAATGTAAACTATTTTAAAATCCTATCTATTATACACAGGTTTCTCAAAATATGATCTTGTAGTGTAGTTGAAAATACTAGAAGTCACTTTAGAATGAACGGAAAGTAAAATGTGTAGTGACTGTTGTTGGAAGAGAACATTTCGGATCTGTGGTGTGAATCAAAGTGTGAAGGGCTCAAAATAGTGAATGAAAGTCTCCTATACAAACACAACAACCCATCTATGTACCATTCTACCACGACGATAATAAGCATGGATTAAAGCATACACGTACGTAAATATACAGTAGGAGAACGAGCTTGCCTTTCTGTGTATATAGCTCCTAGCTATCTCCTGACATCATGCACATACATTGTACACGTACACCAAGTCTCCACTACTTGTTCTCAGTTCATACGAATGTATGACGAACGAAGGTTTCCCCGGAGTCCCTCCTTTTCCCTATTAAGATGTAAATTAGGAGTTTTTTATGCTCCTTCTCTGTACGGATGGCTAGTGAGAGCGAGAGTTCGTAGTAACTACTCCTCACACACACACACATCTCATCTCTCATCCCAGTCAACAAAAAACAGTCAAGTTTTACTTTTTAGCTTGTGCTCAGCACACACTGCGCCCAAATCCTCATTCTCTTCTGGCGACTATACTTTTTTAAACACACACATCACACTAACACATTTTCTACAGCCAGCAGATACAAACAGGACAGGACCCTTTCATTAAACGTCTTCTTAAAGGACAAGCTGTGTGTACACACCATACTCACATCATACATGCATACACATCTATACAAAAAAGTGTCCACTATAAATATATATACCTAAACTTATACTTCAACTCATCGTAACGGAATTCCATAACAATAAAAGTACTTCTTTACGCAATTCAAAACGCAACGGCTGCTCCTGTCTTCTTGTCTCGAATCCAATTCATAATAGTATTAAGTAACGCAGTATAATATTAGACACATACCATCATGTATATTTAGGTATACAGTTTGGCTTAAGTTACAAAGTGGTACAAAATATGCTATACGTATTATACAGATATAGCATTGTAAAAATAAAAAATAATGAGGTTTATGTGCATAGCTTAGACAGATAAATCGTAGTGTCGCATACTCCATGTCAGCCGAAGCCTTTTCTAAACGAAGTATTATGAGTAGTATATTATTATACAGAGAAAAGGTGGAGGAGCACGCGTTAAACATGAGAGAGAGACAGACAGACGTAGACATAACCCTTCCTTGCTGCTGTTGCGTGTCGGTGAGTGCATGAGCGTTGGTTTGGGTATGCAGCTCATTATAGACATCTATAATGTTGACACCTTTTTTATATGCACAAAAAATTAGGCAAATAGGGGAAGCTGCTCAAGAGCCAGCCTATCGCATCAAGACTCTCAACCCTTTCGTTGTAAAAACTTAAATTCAAACGAGCTCTCAGATAGTCGATTGGGGCTATCAGACTATCTCTCCTCGAATATTTACATAGACTATAAATTTAACCCTTCCTTTGCCTAATCATCCCTTCATTATCACTTTTATCACTATCACCATGATATGCATGAACATGCAAGCTAGACATAGACACGACTACTGTTGTGCTACTATATTATAGGTACTCTCAATTTTTTTATTCAAATACCCAGGTACCTTTAGGTAAATACTAAAGGAGTAGGTACTATGTATAGTAGAACGAGTATAAATTATAATGATAATGTTGCGATTGCATTATGTAATATGTACCACATACCTTTATTTTACTCTCTCGTTGCACGTAATGTATTTTGAGAGACACATTTGTTGTGTATGGTTGTTGTTGTGTGTTTTAGGTATAGCTAAATACATTTCATTAGCTAATCTACTACTCCTACTCTCATAACTCCTATCGCGTCGGTCAACCCAACCCAGGCCAACCCTTTCCTTTTAAAAGCTGCGGTATGGCAGTATCACTGTCGCGTGCTCATTAGTTCTTAATTGACGAGCATCAAAAAGCAATATGCAACTGATGGACTTGTCAACAATAATGGATAATGGATTGGTTAGATTTTTCTTTCAGATACAAAGTAAATGGGAGTCCGCACTAACTTCCCACTCTCCCGTTTGACGCTACTTTTATGACAGCTGACGGCGACGAAAAATCAACTATCTACAAGGTGATCTACTAATAAATAATCCAGTAATACTACTACCTATAAAGCATTTCTTTCTACTACGTTTCTGTCACAGGAGCTGATTGATTTATAAATAGCAATTTTTTTAAGTTTCAAAAACTACTTCTCAAATGTTACCTATGTTTATATTACAGTATTTATAGCATTTTAATCTGTCAATAAAGCATGTAAAATAATTGTTCTACTGCAAAAATAAATTCTAAATGAAATAATAGTACATACATTTATTGTATTATGGTTTTTGTTTTTAGAAAAATGCAGTTGTGTTTTAGTACAAAGGGGAAGGTTTAAATCTACGTACACAGCACACCTTTAGAATTATATTCAGATGATTGTTTGGTATTAGTTGGAATAAGTGGGGGTTGGGATGTATAGAGTTCCCCTGCAGTTCTATTTTAAGCGAAATCTTGAGGATTCTTCGATATTAAAGGATTGTATTGACCTGACCTGTTGTGAAGGAAGAATAAGGTAATCCTATCTGATGTCGTCCTCAACTAATTCTCTAAAGAATAACAATCGAGTAGATACTACATTGCTCAGAAAACAAGAATACTAGTTGAAAAGAGGAAGAACCCAAGTTCAAGTGGTTTGCTTTACTTTTGTTGTGTTTGTGATTCTACTATTATAACATTAAACCACACGGTTATTCTATAGTGACAAAACACTCTAGATTTATATTTGTACTTGTAGCAATGTGGTGTACATACAAGGCACACAAGGTAAGAGCACAGCAAACTTATTCTGATATGACAAATTTTCAAAAGGGATGAAGTTATCATCGTTTTGAGAGGATTTTGTGGTTCATCCTTACCTCTCTCCGTCTCTCCTACTACTTACTACAACAACGACCTATAGCTCGTGAGTAAGTCAGCAAGCACTGATAGAAAAAGGATTGATACATTTATAAAGCTGAACACAGTAATACTAATACTATAGCAAAGAGATAAACTCTAAGATCCTTTTACCAAACTCTTATGCTACAGACATCTAATATACACCAACTCCATACCTATATCCTTGGTTTAACTTTAACAAATATCAGTGCAATAGTATAGCATAGTGTGTATAGAAAAAGCAAGGTCTCTATCTCTCTTTCTTTACATGAAATTTATATACATACATACATAGAATTGTATAAGGAAGTCTTTTAAAGGGAAGAGTGTAGTCTATACTGTCTGTAAAAGTCTCACACACAACATCCAGACTGTAGTACACACATATGTATAGTTTTGGGTGTTTTATACACGAGAGTTCTGTAGGAGTGCGATGCGAGAGAAAAGAAGCAACAGATCGGAAGGAAGCTGCCACAAAAATAAAAAAGGTTTTACGAATTTTGCGGAAAGCCTCTCCGGGTGGCTCAGTGTGTGTTGTGCCTTTACGCGTCAATGTACTACATGCTTTCTTGCTAGGATGACTACTTACAACACTATGGGGGTTTCCTTCGCCACTTCTCATCTCACATCAAAGTCTGTAATGAAATGTAGTAATGTACCAATCACATCACTTCACTTCATTCACCTCTTTGCTTTTTACATGCTTTGCTTCTTCCAGACTTGTAACTAACTTTATTTTTCACCGTACATACTAATAATATGAGGAAACCCAGGTATTCATCAAAATACGACGAGACTACCCAACAAAACACTCTCAGCAAGTAAACACTAACACTCTCTCATATTATAAGCAAACTGTTCTGTCTGTAGTGGAGGTATATACACTTTGATCATAGTTATGTTACTACATGCTGATCTGTGTATTTGTGAATGTTAAAAAACTGCTTCTTCTAGTTGTAGTAGCATTAAGTAGCTACTACATACATACATTGTAGTTTTCTTTTGCTAGTTATAGAGTTAGACATAATATACAGTACTGAGAGAGAATTTTAGACAAACCCTTGCCTTTTATCCATGCCTGAGCAAGTAAGGTAAAGTTAAAACGGTCTAAACAATGCATGCAATGTGAAAATGAATCAAGAACAAAGCTGAAGGTATATACACAGCTAGTAAATGTCTACATACAAAGTACATTGGATTCACAATTCACATTCACACTCGAACGCCTATCTTCACCACAGTACATAATGAAGAATAAAAATAAAAATGAGAACATAGCATAACGCACTAGGAAACCGCATTAAAATCTTTTGATTTTGATGTCCAAGTGTTGACCGCACATGAACACGGCACGCTATCAAACAGACTACGAATAATTTCCTTGATAACTTTTTATTGTTGCTGCCTTTACTAAATTAAAGCCGAAACTAATTAAGATTCATTTTAATGCTTGTAACTGAATCTGCAGAGTGTGTAGCCAAAACATGTAAATTTAACTCATAAAATGCACATTTCATCATATTATCACTATCTCTATGTAAGTAAGATGCTTTATACTTTAATAAGTAAGCAATATAAATGTAACCATTCATTTTTCTCTCGTATATCTAAATGCTTCAATTTTATCTTTATAACTGAAAGCAATGTCATCCTCATCATCTTCAGAGCAGTCATACATATTATACACACAGAGAGCAATGCATTATTGCTCCTAACAATAACTAAGGTAATTGGGACTTTTTGTGGTTGTGTACGGCTGGCTGCTCTTTAGGGTGGGAAAGGAAAGGAATGGAATACAATAAATGGATGAAAATGCTACATGATAGCATCTTCATCGCATTACTATCATTATTACTCTAACCATAGAATTGTCCATCCTATAAGCGAACCAAACCATCAAGTAATCAACTCTCATATTTTTACTGAGTTATAATATTGCTATATTCCTCCAATATGTATCTCATCCCTTTACAAATTCCTCGTCCTCCTACACTCAAATGTACCACAACAGCAGCAGCCTACTTGAGGCTAATAAGATTTTGTCTCAATTTATAAAATATTCTCTTTGTGTAGATACTTTACATTATAGTACTACATTATGGCAATCCATGCATTGCATTCTCTCCCATTTACCAAATGTATTATTCCCCAGAACCGTCGTACAACACAGTAACTACTTTAGATATACATATACAAATGTGTACAGTGTAGGCTATGCTATGTAAAAATATAGTTCAATGTATTCAACTCAGTTTTGCTCGAATGTAATATATTTTGTGTACAGAATCGAAAAAAGGATTCAGGGACGACTTTGAGACAAGAGCACATGTATTTTGTATAGGAGTTGAGGCTGGTTGGTGGGTGATTGAGCAGCAGGGCACTTTTTGGCCATCACACAAATTCTAAATAGGAGCATTGAGTCAAGTCAAGAGCTCTTATCCAGTTTTGCCCGGTTTGATGGAAGTCAGTGGTGGGTCTTATCATGCATACTACAGTAGTAGCTACCTATACACTACAACATACACAATGCATACACATACACACATGGTAAAATGCAAACTGTCTTCTGATGGGCCTTATTTTACTCGGGGACTGTGTAGTTGTAGTTTGGGTCCATGTGTGTGGTTCCTTTAAGACTTAGTTTGAGTTCACTTATATATTCATATTGTAAAACATGCCCGGATACAAATGTATTACAATGTAGGTCTCTTCTGGGACTCTATCTCTTAATATAGTGGTCTCTTGGGACATTTTTCTCTCTGCAGTCCGCTGGACATTGTGCTTTCCCCTCTTTCACTACTTGACTGCCATGCCCTGCCGATACACACAGAGACTACATGTGTGATAGCTTAGTACCATTGCTATTACTAGTAGTGCTCTTAGTAGTAGCTACATTACATTTCTTATGCCAAGACTGCCTTCTCTCTTCGTCTCCTGATCAAGGAGACTACAAAATATCCTTCTCTTTTTCTCTATGCATTACATTACTACAGCAATATGTCGTAAGAGCAGTAATACACTGTGACTTTTGTGTCTTGTGTACATACTTTGCCTAAAAATCTCGCTTCGTATGTACATTCATACTTATATACATTCGAAAGAATTCAAATGCTTGAAAATACTATTCCAAATCTGTGCATGTAAGTTTACATAATACTTGTATGTATGTGAATGTGTACATTAGTTTCCGTAGCTTTCCCTCCTTCCCGGTTTCAGTCTGAGTCTCAGGCTTGTATAGTGCGAAAGAGCGAGAGAGAGTCCCGACCTTTTGGGAAGGAGAGAGAGAGAGACCGATGATATTTTCTGCATACAACACGCCCAGGCAAAGTCTGAGTGAACGTAGAAAAGTAACGTTCGTTCTTTCAGCTCAGTCCACTCGAGCCAACAAACTCTGTTTCTTCTATCCTCCCTGTTCTATAACTATTACGTAATAAAACCTGCAATTTCTAAACTTTGTCCGAGGCATGGTTTCAGGAGAAGTTGCATGTGGCAAATAGTAAAGGCTCTGTGATGTGATGTGAGACTCTAAGAGAAAGCGGTGGGAAGTATTATAAGGACAAAAAGTGCGTTACGTCTCTGAACAGAAAGAAACACCACGCTTTACCTTTTCATGCACTTGACATGGTTTAGCTGTTGGAATTGACTAAATTTATCCCACGTACGCTCCTTTTCTTTTCTCCGTCTCCACACACAAACTTACTGTAGCTATATAAGTATTAGTCAACTTTAATCTTGACAGTAGTGTTGTAGAAGAAAAAATCCACTTTTATATATCACACCCGAAAAAACAACACAAATGACAAAATTAGTATGGTCTTGCTTTTACCCACACATAATACACTACTCACTAATACACTGATACAATATGCCTTCTCTATAAGCACAAATCCATAATTTTTGTTCGTTATTGTAGGTACTGATGTGATTTGTATCAAAATTCTGTATATATTGGGGAGTGTATTGTATTGGTAGTAAAGAAAAGTAGTAGACTTACAGTAGGGTACTACAAAGTATGGTAGAAACTACATAGAGTGTACAATGTATGGTAGAAAACATATAGATAATTTTTCTCTCGTCTTGTTTAGCTTTTGCTTCATTTAATCTCATCTGACTCGGGAAATCTAAGTGGAAAAACAGAGACCGTCATAAAACTCACTGAGACAGAAAATCAGCAACTGTTAATGACATGTTCATTTAATGCTTCGATTAACCCACGGTTCTTTTTTACCACGAAAAATTTATTTCGGACAAAAAGTTCTCTTCTGACAGTACGATGAACTTCCTATGACTTCGAATGACAGGTAGATTCATATTTACCACCTATGTGTAAGCATTAGCAGCATACACTACACACACAGGTACAAAAACCGACTTGCAAGATAAAAACATATTATCACGTATAAATGTATACTAGTGTACAGGATTCTATTAAAAGTGTTGTGTAAATCCCTAAGTAGGCTATAATATACCCAGCAGTAATATTTTATAAACTTTAGTGCTGTATAATACAAGGACCATTACGATTACGATGTGACTGCGGCTAAAAGTGAAGCTGAGGAAAATGATTATCATGTCGAGTTAGGATTGGCATTGTTATACCATCATTTATATTGTGTACAAAGAACATTGAATCTGAACATGTACATCCATCACATACTGTCTCTGTATATTTTGTGGACTCCTACTCCTATTTACTATATGGGTACTGAGATAGATGTGTTAGTTAATAAACGCAAAGTTATTCCCTCCTGCCATTATTATGCTTTGCTTTGTTCACCAACAACAGTATGGTGTTGCTATTTCAGATATAGTCCACTGCACTCTTTGGACTGCACAGTGATAATCACGTACAACATACAAAACCTACCCTTTTTTCATCAGTTGATTGTTACAAGGCTTCCTTTTTATTTAATACATTGTGTCCCCATTATGGTAATCTAATTTCCAATGCAAAAACAACTCTTTCATACCCAAAACGAACAACTATATTAGTGCTTTGTGTTTTACACACACAAAGCAACACATTTGTCATATTGGCAGTTATTTTATTACGCTACAACATATGGGTTGATTGTCATTGTCTCACAAACTACAATTCAGCTTCTCAACACAATTTTTTATTTGTAATTCGAATTGGATTCCTTATTTATACGATTTACTGTATACCTTACAAAATGGTACAAATTACTTCTATCACTGTATACAAGGACCTTAATAACAGAAAGTGGCAAACTTTTCCAAACTTGTGTATGTAATGTACTCATTTATTATTAAATGAAAGAAATGTGATACGATAGCATTGTGTGTGTATAGTGGTTGTTTCGGTAATGGGTAAAAGCAAAATCGTCTCGAAAAACGCAGAAATATGAAAACATGAACAAAATGATGGAGATGAATATTTCATAGAAAAGAAGTAGAAGAATAACTAAGTAGTACATATATAGTAAGCAATCTAACCCGAGGTAATAAAGTAAAGTATTGAATATTATGTTAAGCAATAAACCGTTATTATTTGTGTTAGGCAAAAAGTCTGATATATGCTGTACGACTATGTATTTTTGTCAGTTGACAAATAATTGTAATGCTATAGAGTGTATAGTGTCGGGGCTGGATGGCAATATGGTCTCCAAAGAGTTGAGCCGTCTGGCTGAAACTTTGCATGAGAAAAATGTAACTGGGAGCCGGAGATAATATATTTTACCATATGCACCAGCCAGTCACAGTGTAATGATAAGCACCCAAGCTTAGCGATTGCACACTAGTGGTAGTCTTTCAGTCAGTGAACCAGCACCCAATCCAAATGCAATAGGAAATGAAATCAACAAAAGACTGAATTTTGATTACGTGTAACTGTAACACCATCCTTGAACAAAGACTAAAAACTAGTCGCTCAGATCACAAGCTTAATTCAATTCAGATCAAACAGACGCAGTTGAATTCAATATATTATAGTCTCGTAGATTGTAGACAAGGCAAAGGGTTTGCCTACTAAACTTCATGTCAATGTCAAAGACGACTTACTTACAAGCAAATAAAGCAGCTACAAGCATAGCTATGTATTGCCGCTATTGAGAGTCTGAGCTTAGCAATTGCAGTGTCTATTGCCAATGATTATTATACTTGAGAATTTGATTCCTTTTGTATTTATGTGACGCTTGTGGAATGCAATGAACTATAATTGTCTTCCTTGTTGTGTGCAAAGAAGGTGAAAAAACCGTTTGGACACTTAAGAGCTTTCCTATAAACTCAAAAGCCATCCACGTCTTTCGACATTTACGTTAAATCTCACACATTCACTAAGAATTATAAAAAACTCCTAAAGTAACAGTACAATGTGACTGGTTTACTCTTTTAGTCTAGGTATATAGTAGTATTATTATGTATGAGAATGACGCAGATTGGCAGCTGAATGAGTTCAAGAAATTTGCACCCTTTCTCATACTCTTTATACATACAGCTCTACATAATACATACACATACATATTATGTATACAGATCAATGAGAAATACAAGAAGATATTATACATACAAAAATCAGAGCAGTGCATGCTCAACACGTCAGAGCACCTAGTGCTTATTTTCCTGAATGAATGGGTGCAAGAGATTTAGAAATACATTAGCATTTTCAGTTCGGTTTGAGCTACGGTTGGCTCGCGTGTGATCCCATTGGAATGAAATCGAAAAATCTATTCGAAGGTATGATGGCATGACGTTGATGTTATCAAAGGGGAAATGAACACAGCACACTACACTTTTTACACAACAATACTACAACAAGAACACACACGGGTAACTAATATTACATTATACCTACATGCTCCTCTACACTACAGTGCATAGTCCATACATACAAATACAAGTAATATAAAATCAAGCTTAAAAAAATAGCTGTATGTATAATATAAAAATATAACTTAGGTATAAGACACAGACAGTACAGTACAGAGTCTATAATATCTTTACCGTGGTGTAACTTAACCCTTGTGTCTCTGTGAGGCTGGAAGCTCGTCTCTAAAGAGACTACTAGTCTTCTATTGGCTATTTTAAATGGATTTTGTTTGATAAAAAATGGTAACCCTTTTTGAGCTTGCATCCGATTAACACACAGTGAAATATATTATCATTAGGAAGATCTACAATGCTGTATGTACATAGAGAGTGTAGTTGTAACTTGTAATGTTAGTTATACTAAGCAAGGCGAGAGTGTAAAATATATTATGGCATGTGCCGTGCCGTACGGTTGCTCGACCAACTTCCCATCAGTAGCCCAACCAAGGCAAGGCAAGACTCTTAACATAAGTATAGGTATACAGTACATGTACCAGATTTAATATTATAGCTACTAGCAAAAGCAAGTATCCAATTTACCCTTTACATATTACAACTACATGCTACTACCCATAGTTGATGAATTCAACGTTGAAGTCTGAAGCGATTTCCATTATTCGTCCTGCCATACATACCTTTGCATTTGATGCTAATGAGATTCTTTTCAGTAAGGAACACATTAGCATTTCACTAAAAGCAAAGAGATTTTGGCTTGACTTGCCTTGCCTCACCTCATCTCTCTTTCATCCTTTGAGACCTAATCACACACTGCATGCACGTTGGAACATAGGTGTATGGCTGCAGCCATGTATCAAAGCAACTCACGAAGGCTCACACTGCTAACCAACGGTCTGCATGCGCATGCATATCGTAAATTCATAAAAACGTTATAGCCTCATCGAATAAATTAAGCTGAGAGACGAGAAGTGATTCGAGAAGCTGCATGCTAAGCAAAAAGCCTATCTCATCAACATAATTTATTCCGCGTACTATACACTAATACATACAGCCACAAAAAACTCAGTCCTAATAGACTTTATCTTCCATATTGCTTTGGTAGCACTATTAAAATCTATACCGTAGAAATTGCAATGGTACTTTGCATGCTTTGCACACAAAATCTCAAATTACACTACACGAATTAAAGTAAATTACAGAAAATCTACCTTTACACTTTACACATAAAAATGAAAGAGCAAAATTTTAGTGTGCATGAATTTTCAAGTTTATTGTTTAAATACTAATACAAAGGAAATGCATTCACAAATTCACAAAGATTTTTTAGTTAGGATAAAGTATACAACCAAACTACAGATATTTGTGCACTTGCTTTTACACACAGACAAGAAAGATTGTAAGATAACAAAGAAAAGAAAAGAGTCGGTTCAGTTTACTTAAATCCGTTTATCGTGTAGGAATATGTAAGTATGCAAAATGAAAATACACACTACAGTAGTAAAAGGAAGAGGAAGTGAACACACAAAACGTAATGTATTCAATCGGGTCTCGTCCACTACATGTTACATTGAAAAAGTGTTTTAGCTCGTTTCACTATAAATTCTCCATCCTCGTAATTGTATTTTTGTTATATGGTTTAAAGTTTAATGTCTAAAGTAAGAAATAGTTGAAGAAGTGCTTTGTGAGACAAGAAACGACGAAATACATACATATATAGATGGCAAAGGTAAAGAAGAAGGCATTGAGCGACTGAACTCACTAACATGGTAAGTATAGGTAAACTAAGGCAGGAGCAAAGGAACAAAGACAACTTAGCAAGCATTGCATGATGGAATTGAGCAACTGAAACGAAACGAGGATGGCAATCTGAATTGGAAAAGATTTTGAGCTACTGCTGAGGGTGAATACTTTACGTTGTTCAGTTAGATTTATAAGCAAAGAGGACCTCGACAGAAATTGTTTGTTGAAAAAAAGGAAAAAACTTTGAGTTGTACCAACTTAAGCCGCGCCTATCAACTATGTAACCTCTCCACACAAGAGAACATATACATACATAGTACCCATGCATGCACAGTGTAGTGTAGCAATGCAATGAACTCTGTATACCTACTACTACCTATATTTATACGATAATATAACAGAATGAGAATCTGAAAGCAAACTAAGGTTTTCTTATTGAAAAGAAGAGGAAAATGCATAAAACATTGTCATCTTTGAGGGATGCGGGCCTTTTTCCCAGAGAATTGCTCTGTCCTGTCATCATAGTCTGGTCAGCTTTTCTCTGTTCTACGCTAAGTATTGCTCCGCCAATGTAAACAATCTCCTGCTCTTCCCCTCTACTCCTCCGAGCTATCCAACAAAGTGCTTTCATGCAAATCGGGCAACAATGCAAATAAGGGCCCTGTATATATATACGCACACGTACAATATCCCAATCACTATCCTCATCTTTATCCTCCTTGCTGCTTTTCTCCTATTCCTCTGTCAATCTCTCCTATCATCATATCAAGTCCTACATAAGAGCAAGTCTCTATGTGTACTGTATACCTTCCTTCTCTCTGTCTGTCAACGCAGAAGACTCTTTGCCTTGTATAAATAAAAATTCACTAAATTCACGTAGTATTCAAGTTGACGTATGTAGTTGCTCACAAACATCAATAGCTACTCTAGGTAGATAGAGATACTGGTTCTGTATACTTATATGAAGGTGCATGTATTGTATATTTGCTATGTACAAGTAAATATTACGCGAGGGATGAATTTATTTGCCTAATGTCTCTGAGCTCATTCTTTTCCTACTTTCTGTAATATCACTAGCTCAAATTGACAAGTTTGACTGGTTTATTTATTCTTTGAGTAAACAATTACAAGTAAGGGAAAGAAAGGAAAAAGTACAATAATACATTCACAGTCTAATGGTTTCCATACGTCACATATGAATACAAAATTGTGTAATTTCTTCCTATTACAGTACTACTGTAATTTAGGCATTAGTAAAGGTATTATACACGTAACAATTTTAGGGACACAGGCAGAGGAATGAGGAAAACTTAGCATTGGGAAAAATTCGTATAATTATTCCACACAAGTTAGACATTTACATTATTAGTATTGCTATTCCCATATATAATTTGTAACGCTGTAGATTTGTATAAGAAGAGTATTTAAGCAAGAAATTGCGCTATACACAATTTCCTTCAGCTGCATCTTAATTTTTTATATTGCTAAAAGCATACCGCGAGCTTTGGCTGCTCCTGCTGCTTGCAGTGAGTAACCGTAATTACAATCATACTAAAAAAAAGTCTTCTGACCTGTGTGTCGTGTCTCTCGTTTACAAAGAACCCACATAGAACTACCACTCGACATTAACAAGTAGAACAAACCATTATTTCCATGTAAGTACTCGCATATACACTCATTTAGTAGGTACTCGTTTCTTTTCGGTATTTTTCTTATCTTAAAGCTCACACGTAAGTGGCAGTAAACATATTTACCATACGGAGTGTCTACTGTTTAGCAGAAAACTTTTAAGCTTATTAGTTCGTTTAAAACTACTGCAAGGCTAAATGTATTTATTCCGTTTTTCGTTGTGCTATAGTAAATATGTACACAATGGGTGCTCTACATATATCTTTCCATGCATTGCTTGCATAAGTATTGCATATTGCTACACGAACCTCAACTGTGCTCTCTGTGAGCAAAAGAAGAAAGAGATCCGAGGACGAAACAAGGAGTCAAAACACATAATCCTCTGCATGTATCTATCTCTATGCTTATGCATGCACATAATCATATAATGTATTTGTACTAAGTGCTATACACAGGCGATAACATAGTTCCAGGCAGACAGAGCCCCTCATTTCATTTCATTTTCCTAGAAATCGTAAATTACTCCCAGACTTCCAACAACTATGCATATTTACCCTCAAATCATATTTCAGCTCTCAGACCCTTCAATTTCCTTTTTTCGTTTCCTGGCCGAAATGGTTTGCCTTTCTCATTCTCATTTTCTACTCAACTCTGTATATCCCTGTGCATAGAATATATCCATATGTACAAGAATGCAATGTAAATTCACAATAACAACAACGAGTATTTCAGTGTGAGTGAGTGTCCCTGTATTTCTTTCAATCTTTTTTCTTGTCCATCTTATATCATGTTCAACTATATCTCACTTTGAATGTGGGTTGCAACGTACGTATTGTGGTATGGTTAGGTACCTTTATCTGCATATTACAATTACCAAGTCCCCCTTTTTTTGCTCTTCTCTTCTGGCGTACTAGACCCTGCCTGCCAATAATTTGCATTTTGCATAAACCCCCAAAACTCACAAAAAATTCTGGCCAAGCTGCTTTGCATCCTCTCAGAAAAACGATACAGTATACCTATGTCTTATTTTTTCCTAGTTGTATCACGATATAAGTATTTGTTCCTTGTGTGTGTGCAACTACAAACTTGCAGATGCATATTGTGAGTGAGTGGGTAAATGATGATAGTGAGCTGGCAACAAAAGAACTCTCTGACTGAGTATGACACACACTTGTACTGTATATAATTCTTTTACAATAATTCTTCAATGATGGGTATTCCCTTTTTCGCATACGCTTGACTTAACTAAACTTGTCTGGCCGTGAATATGTAAAATACTCACTTAACATGAATCTCTGTTACGTGTCAGGCTACGCAGTGTAAAACTTGAGCTTCAGCTGGACGTTTCCTTTGCCTTGGAGCTGACTACTTCTTTCCTACATACATCTTGAAGCAAGAAGGTGCCGGCGGGCCGTCGCCGAGCGTCCGTCCGTCATTCACTGAACTAACCCTAACCCATCTTACACTCTTCTTGCAAAACCAGAATCGTTATTATTATAATTTCCTGTGGTTTGGTTTAGTAACGCTACTACTACTACACTAATACTACGAATCACCTTGAATTCGATGCATACCTTTGTCTTAACTCATCTTCATATTAATCCATTATCTCCCTATTATTTCGTGGTTTGTGAATACAATATACATACACCCTTGAACAAAGAGGAAGAAATAAAATAACATAACGTACTCATGCACTCATCTACATACAAACTCCTAACTCCAAATACGAGGAATATTTGCATGATTATGTCATCCCTACTCTTCTACATAATTTTGCTACACGCATTCTTATATTGTGTTATGGTAATGGGATTTTATTATTCACGTTAATCAAAGCCTTCATCAGATCCCTTGCATGTATCTGAACAATACATACCATACAATATATCTCTGTTCTTGATATGCACGATATTTTTTCCAGATGGCTTCCCAAGAGTAGAAAAGTATCGAATCATATACATGTACACATATAGTAGCTAGTATTTCCCCGATAATTATTTACAATGAAAATGTATGATGATGAGGGGAGAATGAAGATTACTTAAGCAGAAATGAATGGGCAAGCCAGAGAGAGAAAAGGCGACATTTCATTATTTGGCGAGACGTGCATTAGTTTAGGATGCATTGCACTAATAGTACACTGCTCAACACTACAGAACTGTTATATCCGTGGAAAGAGTAGGCAGTTCTAGTAGTGCAGTGCCTGCATTACTACTTATAATACTACGACTACTCTCAAGTAGAAATGGTGATTGTGGGTGAATGAGAGAGAGCGAGAGAAAATGAGAAATAAGAGAAATAGTTTCGGTGAATTGTGGACAGAGAGAGATGACTTGATATAGTACCTACAGAGCTAACAACATTATTATACTACTAGAACTATACAGACTTACGTGTACACCATTATGCTACTCCTACACATATTACATGTATGTATATAAATAGGTATATTATAGGGAAATATGTGGAGAGTGAGGCTACATTGGAGAGTTAACTTGGAGATGGACAATGGTAATGTGACAGGAAAGGACCGAGTGAATATATAAGCATGCTTGGGTGAATATCTGGAATGAAACAGCGTCCTTCTCTCTTGTATATGTACATGTACTCGTAAGAGTAAAGGAATAGTAATGCGGCGAGAGTTAAGTAACACGGAACTAAGGAACACAGAGAGAGAGAGTGAGATTGAGAGAGAGAGAGACTTTGAGTGTAGTGTAGAAGTAGAAGAATGGAGGAAACTTGTTCTGTGATGTTGAAGTAGTTATAGAGTTATACTGGAAAAGAGAGAAGGAAAAGAAGAGTCAGAGTCAGTGTGTATTTGCCTTATAAAATATATTGCATTAGTGCAAAGAGAGTCTTATGCAGAGCAGCTGGATGGCTGGAGGAAAAGACTCGGACGGACCGTCGTGAGTCGTGATGATGATGGTAGGATTATTTTGCGGAGAAATTGGGAATAATGCAGTGGCAAGAGAGAGAGAGACAGAGTCAGAGCGAGAGCATTTCCATTTCTGGCTAGGGCCTGGTGTGGCCGGTTTGGTTCTGTTCTTCGTTTAGTAGTTTGGTCTCCCTTTTTCTTGCACTTTTTCCCTTTTTCCGGAGAGTGAAGTGAGTCAATTGACCTCCCCCGACACCCCCTATCGATTGACTCGCATTGAATGACCAGTGTGAGCTGTACGAAAATCGTTAGAAAAGCTTTTCGCTTCTCCTCGCCTTTAATTATATTCGACACTTATATATAGACTTCATCATAAAAGCAAGTCTATCGACCCTTCTTTGCGAAAAAACCAAGAACGAGTCAAACCAAACGACTACTGTACATATTGCATATACATACACATACATACATACAACATCAACATCACACTGTATATAAAGTGTACCTAGTCATAGTAGTTACTCACAATGGTCAAGTCAAGCCAAGTAGTAAGGCCAAAGCGAGTAAGTAGTAGAAGATGAACAAGAAGACCAAGAACAAGAAGAAGACCCAACCAGGTCCGTTTCTTTTCTGACGCTTCTAATCCAAAGAGACGCTCATGCACAATGCACAGAGCATTCCCTATCATCTTCACTTGTCTTTGCAATCATCCATTCCATTCCCACTATTTTTTCGGGATTCTTCTTCTTCTTCGACTACTACTACTCCCAGCCCATACTAGTCTCTTCTTTTACTTCACTCTGAATACGAACACAGACAACACAAGGAACCGCAGCCGCCTTATAGCTCACTCTTATTCTGTCACTCCATGTCCACACAAAACTCTCTCATCCATCCATCCATTTAAACATCTTTCTCATCTCTCGCACTCTCTATCTAGTCCTTACTTACGTATATCGCTATATCACATCACTAAACTCATGTAGCTACCAACACAATACGACTTAAGTCTCCTTCTAAGTAAGTAGACTACACTATTAGACTTTAATACTAAGGATGAAACACACAGTACTTACATATATGTATACAGAAGAATATACAAATACTACTAGAATAGACACATTGGGCCATAGTAAATATACATACATAGAAGTATGTGTGTAGGTATTTGTATTTGTTGCTTTCGTTCATTTCATAGACCATCATGGTATAATAAATAGTAGATGGAGACTTTGACTATTAGAATGTATAGATCTATCTATAGAGTTTTCTATGTGTTTAAAAGACAAGACACACCTAACCTTTCTCTCTCGTCGATTGCATCTCACTTCCACTCACCAAATCTCTGTCCACTTTAAAAGCCATCCAGCCCATGACTTGGCTCATCGTGGCCAAGTGCAAAATTCCCGAACGAACGGCTGTTAGCCTTTATACATTAACATTAACTCTGAGTTGAGTTGCCCGCTTAGGTACTTTACTTACTTCACTTTGTCTGACAATGTTAGAATCAAAATCAGACTTGGTAATACTATTATTATAGAGACCTGTATGTATGACTATGTCTTTCCTCCTCTCTCCGAGGCTTCACTTCCTCTATAGAAACAGAGTGGAAAGCTTCACTTCCCGAATAACAACTGAAAACCTCTCATGTCCACTTGAACAGAAAACTTCCAATAAAATAGTTAATTAAAAGGCGAGTGTTCCAATTCCCTCGCTTTTCCAGCATTTTCTCTTACAATTTCAGTTCCTCTCTATGTATTCTATTAAGTAGGGATCTAACGACAAGTCTACAGTCTACGGCATGGCACTACTGCCTTTCAAAATCAACTAAACTGCAGTGTACCGATAGATATTGCCTCTTTCCTATAAATGAGTAATACTAATACTACTATGCTACATACATATATTTAAGGAAGAGTGTTTCTTGATTGTATATAGACAAGCGTCAGGCAAAACAATAACGAGTGCATAGTTAACCAGCATCATAGTAAAAATATATCCCTACATACTTATGTATATAAATTGAACTACCTAACAATCTTTAGTACCCACTACTTGGTAATTTACGAACCAAGATTAGATTATACACGAGCGAGTACATCTTCATGTGCAAACTAGTCCATAGCTAATAATGATGAGAACTTGTATCTATAGGTGTTTAGATACATATACAGAATAATATGTATTAATCTCTTGTGGGATTATTTAGCTACCAGGCCTGTATACAGTGTACACGATGCGTTTCTTATAAAAGCTTCTCTGACCCATCAAATCTACAGCACAGCCTCCCACATACTTACTGGTTTGTAGTAGATGTTATAGAATCATAGATGGTTGTGTGGTATAACTATGAGTGAACAAGAAGGGATGACGATATTATCTACGTACAGTACAGAGAGATCCTACTAAGTAGTACAACTCCAGAACGTACACCTTCCATATGCCCTCACTTAACAATTTCTAAAGGAAATACATAAATACATACTCATAAATCCTCAAAGAATGTCAGGGCCATTGAAACTTTGAAATTGCACACGTAGTGTGGTGCAATGTATGTATTTAAGCGCTCGAGACTCGAGAGTCCTACTACTAATGGTAGGTATAGTAAGGTAAGTAACAAGAAAAGAGAAGACGCTCGTCGAGATGAAGTTTTACCAAGGGTCGGCTGTCGGCAGTCGTCCGCTTCCCCATACAATAGAGTTAACAGTGTATTAAACCTATTTTCTCATTTCAACGTTTAACGTAGCTGTACAGTTACAAACATCAGAACAACCACAGTGTAAAATAATTCCTGAGCTTTACAAAGCTTCAATCTCTTTGACAAACACCTCCCAGCTCCAATCCATCTAATTCAATTAATATTAAAATTCTAGCACTGAATATTTTGTCAGAAAAATATTTTTCATTTATTACTTTCGTTACTACCGTAATTTCGTTCATGTACGAATACGTATGGTGAATGAATGAATGATTTTATGTTCAAGGAAAGCTTTTAGGTATGTTATTTAGCAAAAGCATAGGAATCTGTTACTTATGATGATATGGACGAGATTAGTACGATGATAATGTTTAAGTGAGGTTGCAAGTTTTTTTGTAGCCACACAATCAGTTGGCCTTTGGTTTTCTTGGGAGCAGTGGGAGGGTTTGTTAGATAATAGCTAAGTGCGTATCTGCTACAATCTATGTAACTTCATATACCTCCACTATATAATATGACTTTTAATACAACAAAGCATGACATGGCACAGGTCGTGGTTAATCCAGGCAAAAGTGTACCATACCATACCATACCTGTCTACTGTCTGACCAATAATCTTCAAAAACATGTAATATAAACAATTGTGTCGATCGTGTGATTTACGAGTTTAGAAAAATCTGGCGTGCTTTTCGTCTACATTTTTAACAGAAATTATTGAAGAATTTATAATTTCCATTGTGGAAAATTACAGATCCTAAATTGCTAGCTGTAATTGCAGTAATTGCAAACAAGGAAGTTACTGTATGGTGTATACATATACAGATAGTCATGTGCTGTAGTCTTAAGATGTAAAGAATGTTTTTGTGCGTATTTGTTAAAGAGGATGTGTTTGTGTGTAGAATGCGGATATATGCATTGAATGAGATAGATTGTAAGTTGAGTGGTAGCTGTTTGACGGGAATGGTGACAGTGGTAGTGTGCTATGGTGGTGGTGAATGTGGTTGGTGTTGTCAATTGTGCTTTGTAAGAGAAGTAGTTCTTCTATGTGTGGAGTAAGAGTGATAGGTGGAGGAGAGTGGAGTATAGTTGATATTAGGTAGGCGTCAAGTCAAATGCAGGAGTGGAAAGGCAAAGGCAACGAAAACATTGCCGGGACTTTGGTTCACTCTCCGAGAGAGAACAGAATACAATAAAGCACAGCACGGGAAAAGAAAGTCATTTCACTTTGTGTGGAAAGCTCCGCACACACTTATTCGATTTGGAATTTTTGTGTGTGTGCGATGCGACGATTGCATTAGTCACGAAAGTTCCTTCATTTTTTGCCACAACACCCGAGGAGGACTTTTTCCCACAGAATTCTTCACTCAAGTCTCAAGTCTATCTCTCTATCTTATCCTTAAACCAGTCAGATTTCACATACTAGCTTTATACTAGGTATGTATGTTTATGTATACATGGTGCTGTACCTACTCTATTCAAGTATATCGCATGTATTGCAAGTAACATTCGATTTCCTCCCTAATCCATCTCAAATCTATCCCATTTACTATTTATTTATACACTCGACCTTCCAACAAATAATCTGTCTCCATACTATACAATACATACCAACTAACTAAGGTATATACTTACATGCTTTAAATTAATTTATATTCAAAATGTTACCGACCGGTAATTGCAAATTAATATCTTCCTTTTTCATAGTATGGCGTAATATGCAAATCTTAATAATCAAATGACTTTAGTCTTGTAATTTGTGATCATAAAAGGAGAAGAAATATAATACCTAATAATTACTAGGTGTATAATTTGAGACCCATATTAATTAAACTATGTAGCATGTAAACTTTCGCGATGCTGAAATTGCAATAATATAAAATAGTCCAATATTATAAAAGTGGTAATATGCAAGTGTGTCTAACACAAAAAAATACTTCGTTTCAGACAACCTGGTTCGGCCAATATGTATATAGAAAAAATCAGTTAAAGCTAGCTGTGGCTAGCGGTATACAAACTGTTAGCGGAAATCAAAGCAAGTCATAGTCACAGGACTTTATACAGTACCTAGTGCAAGAACCTATAAGGTGGTGTAATAGGAACTTAGTGCTTTACTCCAGGAAGAAAGTTTCTTTGGAGCTTTCACATGCCGCTTTCATCAAAATATATAAACGGTTTCGTGGAAGAGATAGATATAAACTCTACTTATTACCTTATCAAAGTACAGGTCACACCGTACAAAGATTTTCTTCGTGTATCCTATCATACCTATATAAAATGTGAACTTTTTAGCTGTAAAAAGTGTGAGTAGTGTACTCGTAGTTCCAGGATTCTGTGTAAGCACTTGAAAGTGTATTCAGGCAAAAGCCGCAGTAATCGCATACGTGAATGCCAATTCGAACGAAGGAATAATAACCTACAGTTAAGTAGTGCAACTCCACATTTGAGTGGCAGTATATTTATGTATTTTATAATGGAAAAATGGAAACTGTAGGTACATATACATACATGGCACAAGACATATGGAAGAAAACAAAATTTTAAAGCAGTTTGGCTATTTTACACTTAAATCTCCGTATATATAGTACACGAAGAAAACGGGTATAATACATAATACTATGTAGAAAAACCTGTCAGAAAACTGAATACGTTCTAGCACTCCGAATCCAAGTTATCGCAGAAGTGTTTTCCATTTTGAGTACTACACATTGTCATGTTTTGCGAACAATAATTTCTAAGGAGCTCACTCTGGCTCGCTCTCTCTAAAAATGCATTGGGAAAATACGAGGGAATATATTTGGTAAGAAAAGTCGAAAATTGAAAATTGCTATAATGGATTTGACATTCTGACCTGGGTGATGTAGTGAGAGTTAGGGTCTATAAAAAGACTTGATATAAACGAGCTATAAAATATCACCGAGGCGGAGTCAAAGGGGTGCTTTCCTTTGTCAAAGGGGTAAAGTAAATGTAATACAGTAAGAATGAAGAATGCACATAAAGCGCCAGCCGCTTCTCTCGCCACTCTTTTTCCACCACCATTCACTCTCTCTCTCTCTCTACCCCAATTACGACACGAGTCGCGTATGCACTTTCTTTATTACACATTTACATCATGTACATCATGTACCACACACATTTATATTCACTCCTTTTCATGTCTCTCGGTCTAATATTCTGTCTCCGGACACTTCCAACACAGAATTACTCTTATAAACACAACCTACGACTGTCTGAACGGGAAAAACGATGAAAATTGCTAGTGATTTATACACACATCAATATTTTCACACTTGTTACAGTCACCCATTCAATTTTTATACTTCATAATATTCTAATAATAGTAGTCCTTACTAACATATGATGTGTACTACAAGGATTTAGCACTCATCTTTCCAATTCTATACCTACATAATAATAAGTATACAATTGTGTATAATTGACACAGATTTGAGCAAATATTTTATTTGATTCAGATTTGTAATTACAGGAATATCGAAATATTTATGCACCACAACTAATATACAAGTGTGAAGTATTAAATATTCGAAACAATTTTTCATAGATTAAACCAACACCAAGTAATAGAGTAAAAAAATATTTGTGGCTTTCTGGGAAACGAAACGAAATATTGAAATACGGTAAAATTGAATTCATAATAATAGTCAAATGTAGTGTGTGGGTGTGTGTGTGTTATATTGACTTAAAAATTTAGTTAGGTGTACAATATTTGTATTATAGTAGTCAGTCAGATAGAGATGGATGGATTTGTTGATAATGTGACATTCACACACTACCATCCATCCATACCCAATTCACTTGCTGATTCCCAGTCAGATACTGTACATACGCAATGCAACATGACAGCCTGAAAAACTAAGTATTAAAATATGATGAACGATTGAAAATTATGGTGAGGTTGGTATAGGTAGGTAAATAGTTGATAGTGAGTAGGTAGGAAAGAAGAAGATAGATGAATGATGAAGGCGAATCTGAATTCGTAATGGTAAAGCTGTAGACTCCCCACGACATGACATTATTATGGAAGCCGGATATACGGCAATCAAAGAATATTGTTGATAGTCAGTTCGTCACTACGTCAGTGCATGAACATTAGTATGGACCCATAGTGCACAATACACGTAACTCCTACTACTATACACAATGTACTTAAAACTAAGTTAGTTTTATCCAAACCAATCCAGTGCACCTTAGTGCTGTGTTTATATTTCATTGTACTGTAGACTTCATAGTTGATGGTAATAATAATGTGGTGTTGTTCGTAGGCTGCTGCTACGTAATCGCAGTTGATGGAGGAGGAAAAGTAAAGAAGAATAACAAGAGAGATGAATTTTTGGTGTGTCACTGCACCCTATATACACTGTGTACATTATATTTGTCTGTGAACTCAACTCACATACAAATACAATGGAGTTGGTACGTAATACAACACAATTCAACACAAAACAAGCATACTATATACACAGTGCTAAGTAATATGTAATATTATGTACTAGTATGTACCTTTGATATTTTTTACATTTACACATCTCTTGTACTTACTGTAGCTAGTAGGTAGTTACTAGTTACTACAGGTATTAAAGTAGTGTAGTCTATATTCAATACAATTCTATTGTGCATTTATCATAATAAAGCACGCATAGCTTGGTTCTACGTAAATCCAGTGTGGAAAGTTGTGAGCTAGGAGCTTAGGGCCAGCTAAGCTAAAAAAGTAATAAAGAGGAAGGATAAGGTAAGGATAAGCAAAGGAAGGAAAACTAAAGTATTCAATTCACATTCACCTGAACAAGAACATGAACGATCTATGTTAACAATAGAAAATAATAGAAATACATTTATATTTATATTTATATATATACAGATTATAATACAGATATCCACAACTAGACACACATAAATACATACACTATTTCTTTAGATTACCAAACATCTAGATTTATACTAAGTATTTATGTAGTATGTTCTTTTGCATTATTACTTACTTATAAATATACTCTTTTCTACTCCTACATAGACTACAACATGAATGTAGTATACAGTACCGTGTATAAAGATGCATGATGGAGTACTGTATAAAGCTAGTGCAATAATATTATACAGAATTGTAGGCAGTGGTTTGGTTGTAGTATCTGTGGAATAAAATAGGAATGAAGCTACACTTTATGCATTGCCTACATTATGTATACACCTTAGGTAAGTACGAAGAGAGTAAAGTCTGTTGGTAGTACAGTAGTTTATATTATGTATTTTTTCTCAAAATTGTTCTTTTGGAAAAGCGAGTGTTGTGAGAGAGAGGAAGAGTAGGGTAGGCCATGCCATGGGCAATGTTTTCAAGAGAGCAAGAGTGGGAATAGATGTATGAAAGGTAAAGCACCTGCATTAATTCATGATTCTATCGTGCCCAATGGGAACAACCAAGAAAATGAATCAAAAACCACAGAGCTTACATTTACTTTAAGTTAAGCGACTAAACTACTAGTAAAATATGGTTTGCTATACATTATCTGCTATTCCTAGCATAGGCACTACAATGCAATATGGATAAGAAGACTAGGAAAAGAAAGTCTTTGCGATTGTACATATAAAGTAATGCTAGAATGGAGTTTTGCGAATGCGAATGCGAACGGGTAATGTAACTTAGTTTTTTCATGTATGTAGGTATTATGTGTTCTTGGTTGAGTTGACTTTAGTTAGTTACTATATATAGTACTACTCACGTATAAGTTAGTAAAGGATATTATGTTGTTTTCTGAGCTCAAACTCATGCAGCTTCAATTCACCAGCACATTCTAAACTTATTATCTTGCAGGTGGATATGGACAAACGGAGATGCAGAGATACTCCTCACGTACTAGCTACAATGTACGGAAATTCTATGTATAATATGTCCATGCTATCATAAACTAAAACAGTGAACGAGAGAATAATAGGAAAAAGATGAAGATGAAACGAGACTGCGTATGGGTAACCTGCACCATTAAAATGCTTCTTCTCAACAACCACCACGCCAGAATATCTCCAGCAAACCAATTCAAACTCACTGAAAACCAAAATCTTGCCATTCTCCAAAGTATATACAGATAGATTCCAACGGAGTGAACCGAAGAAACAAACGAATTTTTCTCCTTTCCACCCGCCTACCTGCATATTTATGTCGTATGTTTTGTATGACTGCATTATCTTGTTTACCACTCTTTCCAGTTAATGCCCAAACAAGCACTTAATTCAATTCTCCCTTATTTTTCAAATGTAACAGGAATTTTCGTAAAATATTTTACACAAATTTATAGCCTATAATGTTGAATAGCATATTGTGTGTTCTAGGGATGTACATTTAATACCTGGATAAAGTTTCAGAGTAAGAAAAATAATGAGTAATATCAGTAATATGTAATGGCAAATAATCATGATATAATCATAAGATGATTATTCTTGTGAAACGAAGTTGTTTCTTGAATTATTAAAAAAATTGGAATTCATAATAATATTCTTTTATATTAAGAAAGTCAAACAAAGCGAGTCCACTTCATACTCACAATAATAACACACATCCAACGTATCATTCACATTGATTCAATTTTGGGAGACGAGAAAACGACTGAGAACACAGAACTCACTCAAGTTCTATGTACATACATAGGTTCTTAAATATTTATCAACATTCTTTTCAACTGGTTTCATATTAGAGAAGCCCAAGTTTGCATTGTTATTATATTATTTCGTGTGGTAAGGCAAAGCAAGGCAAGGCTACGTCAGCAAACGGTTACGTTTACGTTTTAGTAGAAGTTGTGATGTGAGGGCGACTATTGTAGCCGTACACAATGTAGTATGTCTTGTATGTACAAAATACATATAGAATTTATAAACATACTAAATCTACGTTATAAACTATACATACATCATAGAAGAACAGTTCGGCTTGAGTGGCATGCTACATTGCATGTCGACTCTTCAAATAAACACAAGAGAGACGCAAGACTCCTTGTAATTTAAACGTGCATTACTTGTTGTATATTTGTATTGTATGCATTACATCACATTACACTAGTATTACATTACTACTTTGTATGCCTACTACTGCATATAGACAGACAAATAATGTGGCCACTTCTATTAGCTACATACATTAAACATTACAATAGTACAGCTATCGTGTACTGTCAACAGTCTACTCTACGCAGCATGATGCATGTAATAAACTAGTGAAATAACACTTACAGAATGGAAACGGCACGGATGGACAAATAATAAGTATGCACGGACACAGACAGTTCCCCAATTTTCACAAAACATGGAATATTATAGATATGAATATTATTTATGTGTGTGTGTGTGATACAACTAATAATGTGTTGGATTAGTTTGTACTAGATATATAATGCATAAGTATTGCTTTTCCCTGTTTTTCAAAAACACTTGTCAGGTATAGGAATACAAATATGAATAGGACATACATATGTAATAAATTTTGGTAGAATGGAAAGAGTTATTATTGACAAAATTGCTTTAAACGCAAATACGCCTATGTATAAGGTGTATATTTTCCATTTGACCAAACAATTTGTGCACTGTGCACCCGTCATATCGCCATAAGTCTTGTACAAAGAAAATGTGCACACACCACAAACATTATTTTTGTATACATATAAGTATAGTATTTGGGTTGGAGAGCCGCTTTTATTATAGCACCGAAAAACTATGAACAAAATTGAAATACAGAATACAAATTGAAACAAGTAAAAAGTACCTCTTTACGATTATCATATGTAATGAAACAAATTCATCCACCAATCTACAACTGAATTGAATGCGTGTAAGAGAAAATTGTTTTGCTATTGTGAACGCTCTTATTATTTCAAATTTCAAGGGAAATAATGGAATATGATTACACTTTAGACATGCATAGACTAATATTGACCATTTCAACCATACACTTGATGTTGTAACCCTTCCCTGCGCTAGTTATTTACAAACCCTTTTATTTTTCACGATTTACAACTGTTTGCTTTGCTTATGTAGGAGTACTAGTACAAACATTGCGTTATGAGTGCATGCATTGTTATTAGTATTATTATTGCTCTTGCAAATTTAATTTTACGTTTCGTTGGCTAAAGCGTAGAAGCACATAGGTATATCGGAAAAATTAAGTATCCAACCTCCACACGTCTGAGAAAACGGGTGGGTAATGTAATGACTAATGATAATGTGCCGAAATGCGCGATAATATGCGAAAAAGAATAAATAATTTACCGATTTTTTTCAATTTTATGCTTTACAATGCATAAGAAGGTTCAGACTACCTTAATATCCTACATCTATTGTACTTGTATTAAATGCATGGGTACATGGCACTAGTCAGGTATTACTAGCTACATTATTGGAAAAATACATGAAAATAAATATTTGCTTATTGTGAAGAAATGGTGTATGTTGGAATAAGAATAAACATTAATAAATAGTATGACATTTTGTTGGTATAATAAAAATGAGTCGTTTCCTTGCAAATTGGGTTCATTGATTGTGAGTTTAGTGAGACCTGCTGGACTCTGAGTTCAATTGAAAGGAGGAAGGATGCCGTTGGACTTGAGTATTGCTATAACACGACAAAACATCATATCGGATGTATAAATAGGATGAGAACCGGAAGGGATGAGATATGAAGTCTCGAAAAATAGCTCCAAGGGCTAATATTATTCGGAAATAGGGAAAAATTGTTTGTGTAATATAATAAAGGAAAGATTGAATTGGAAAAGAGGTTTGGAGTTTAGATTTGATATGACGTGATGTGAGTTTAGCTGTTCCGTTCAATCTGGCTCACACTGAAACTACAAAACTGGACTCCCGTCCCATGTAACACCACCATCCACACACACACACATACACACACCAAAGAAATTTCTTTACATAGCTGCACTGAACATTACACTATTTGCTATAACTACCTATATCAATGTACACACACCTAAACTTTCGTACTTTTAAGCTTTATGCTATGCTATATTATAATACTATGTCATTTCTGTATGTATATGTTGTCAAATAGCTTTCCCTCTTTACGAAGTGTCTAGGCATTATGGAACACATACAGAATGTTACGGAATGACTGTTGGAGTAAAAGAGTATTGTACATTAGGTAGGTACTAAAGCACTCTTGGACTTCCATATTACTGTAGATAGTTGGATATATGACATTGTAGGATATTTGAGGCTGTATACTACAAACAGTATGCGAACATTTCTCTGCATCTTTCTTCTTTTTCCCCATTATATTATGGCACTTGGATAAGATATGTATAAGAGTCTGTGTATGTGTAAGAAAATATGGCAAAAATCTTTGAGGCAACATCTGCAAGTGACGGGGTGCTTTTAGGCAAAAAATAGACCATCGTCTCATTGGTCACCGCAATTTTCGTGTTAGACACGCGTTGTTGTCAATGCAATAGAAGCTTCTGCACTACACACTCAAAGTCCTTTATTCACATCTTGCATCTCCAAAATGTACATACACCAACTTCAATTGCACCAAACCCTACCTAGGTCTTACCTAAACAACCAATCAATATCAAACTTATTTACCAACACATAATATTAATACCTAACCTTATTACACATACTTTTTTATTTCCAGTTTTTCACAACAAAATGAACTACAATTACATATAAAATTTATTCATACAGTTATTAAAATCCTTTTATATATTAAGTACATAGGTTCATTATGTTTTAAGTATAATTAATTGATCTCTGTTGAATATGTAAACATAAGAAAATAAGAATGGAATTATTTGCAGATATGATTTGAATATTCAAGGGTATCCGAGGGTACTTCCGTATAATATGTTTGAAATGAATCAATTGGATGATTCGATGTTTTTCATATAATACATAGCCATTGTATATAGCTAATCTACGCTCTGAGGACAAACTCATCTTTACTTTACCGTGATTCACGTCCCTCCGGTCCAACTTTGGACTCAATAAAAATTTCACTCGCTGAGCTATACACGGTCATTCCACACTCTTTCTACTCTTCCAGCAACTCTACTTCAACATGCTGTAAACAATTCCAGCTTAACTTTCTCTGCCTGTATGGACAAGTGCTAGTACATAGATATCAGCAACACAGGGAAATCCTACACTACTACACTTCTCCGAGAACAAACACACTATTCCTCTAACTCTTTACAAACTACAGACACACACATGTACTTCATTTATATAAACGTTCCACACCAATTCATTGTTGGTGTACACTGTACAGTAGTATGTATATACAGATCGAATCCTGGGAGTCTCTTTTACTCCATACCAACACACATATATATACAAGTACAACCAACCATGTAGTTTAGGTACCTTCCTAATATCGCGGTGTAGAATATCCAGTTACTCTATACGTCCAGTTAGTCCAGTACATTGAATGCGCCTTCTTCTTGTGTAGAGATACAAATAGACGTCATCGTCATAACATAGACGACTGAAAGTGCACCGTAACAGCCAACAGTTTACTTTCTCTTCGCTCGGATTACACTTACACTTACACTTTAGAGTTTAGATTTAAAACTCAACTGCAAACATCCGTACGGGAATTGAACTAGTAGTAGTAGACTCAGTCATTACAATGTCTTTCCTCTACTAAAAACTATTGCGTTCACGTAAAATTATACAAGCTCACGATCAGGCAAGTCTACACTGTAGTTCTACTCGAAAAAGAAATACTTTGCGAGCATTTGTGTATATAAATACACCAAGGTATAAGTTAAGTACATAGGAAGAAGGAGTAGTAAAAATAGCTACAACCCATCGTATCACATCACATCCCTGGAAACATATATTATACATTACATACACGAGAAAGCACTAGTGGAAAATCCTGTGCAGCCGATAGCCAATTGAAAGTTCTCATAGGGAAACTCGTTTAGCTTGCATTTCAATCTGCCTTATCAATCAAAACATTCCGAGTGCTTTCAAGAGTTGCGTCCGCCGAGTCAAAGGCATCTTTTGAGTTTTTTCCTCTCTTCACTCTTTCTGCTCTAGTTTCATGTTAGATGATTGGCCAATGCTTTCGTTTCGCATTCAATCTCCATGTTCCATGAATAGTCAAAGAAGATTATTGATATGGTCTTTTTTCTCTACACAATGCCAATGCCTTATATATCATAGTACCTATACTATACAGAGTAGCATAGTACGTCTGTTTGTCTATCTCTGTCTCTGCTGTTGTGGTACAATGTTTTCTATGTGTATGTGCCATAGTTCTAACGTGTGCCTACGGTGTGTGCCCTACCAATTCCACTTAGCCTTCGTCTATTCAGTTTTTTGTCCGGCCTAAACTCAAGTAAACCATTTTACAAACACACACACACATAGAAACACATAACTTCTGCTATGTGTATGCTTGCTTAGACATTTTATATAGCTAGGTGTACCTACACGAGAACGTGTGTGTGTCCTATTCATTTCAAACATCCCGTACCCTTTTCTCAGCTCTTCATTTCATTGAATATCAATTTAATCGCAACAAAAAATCTTAACTGACATGACAGCCCAGGAAATTCACTCAAGTTACAATAGCAATGGCAAATACTATCACACTAAGAGTTTGTGCAAGCTTGTGCTGTATAGATACTTCAGATATGTACATTGAAGGATTTTCTTGACTCTGTGCGGATGTGAAATGGTCTATGAGATACTAAAAGCCATAAACAAGCGCATAACCACACCGAATTTCCATAGAGTTGTAGCCCATACTAGAACTATAAAAAGTACGTGTGTACGTATTCTTTGCATGTGTGTAGGTTTTGTGGAATGGAAATAATGTGTGATGCTTGCTCTTCTTCTTTCTTGTGTTGGTTCCGTGAGAGAATGTGGCGCATGGTCACACAAGTTGCGTAACGTAACCAAAGCAAGCTAATGCTAACGTATGCAGCTCTATTGAGTAAGTTAAAATATAGTCAGTCAAGTCAAGTCGTCTGTCTGAAGAACGAAACTGTTGAAGAAGTACTTTGGCTTTAGCATGCCTGACATAACACACAACTACTACTACAACTACCAAAGTCGGGTAGAATGGAAAGCCTTTGCGGTTTCCCGTAGGAGGAGTCCCAACTCTAAACTTGCGCCTGTAAAGGTGTCGCGTATGCAAAAAAGGCCGGATTTACATATCGATCTCCCTTTCCACTTGTACTTTAAAATGCCCTTTCATTGGTTTCCTCTGCTCGTGCCTGAGGAACACACAACCCGTTGCCTGTTCTTTCCTTCCTACTTTCGCTCGATAAAACGACTATAAAAAATCTCTCATCTCTTTCTCTCGTCTTCCTCGCGCTCTCTAATCTTATACGGGAGGCCCGTCTGTTGTACTAAGTATTATAGTTATGGTCGTAGTAACCCTTTCATTCTTTTCCACTACTACTACCACCACCATACCACTGGCACGTTTATTTATTTCATTCACTAACTACACAAGGCAAGACAAGGCTAACCTCAACTCTCTATGTATGTAGTATGTAGTATGTATATACATACTGACACAGCACAACGTAACACACAAAGAGTTATACAACCAACCAGTCACTACTAATTCAACAACCTACCGACAGCAATTTTATTTTACCAACAACACTCTTCTCTATGTATTCCATTGATCGATGATTTATATCCGTCTTATACTAATGTGTTTATAGAACTCTTTTTTACATTTATTTTTTTATTCTATTAGCATATCATTGTATCGAGGAGCTGTTTTCAACTTGAAGGCCCGTGACATGCGAGCAATGCACACGACACGTGTGTGTTATCATTATCATGCACCCTCAAAACTCAAGCCAATTAAGTCCCTATCAAAACACTATCACTAACGCATCACCTGCTTGCCGTGCTCTTCGTGTGTGTGTCTGTGTCTGTGTGTAGAGACACACACACCGCGCTATCAAAAAAACTTCTAATCACTCCATCATCACATCGTATAAACCTGACCTTCCTTCCTTTACTCCGAACCTCAGTCCTCTTCTTCTAACTTGTTACACTCTGGAAATTAATTTTTTATTTCACATGCTAACATACATACATACCCTTATACTAAAACAAACTTACAACAAACATGTGGACACAAACACTTAAACACGTTCATTTATCTACTTCTGACAGTCTCTTCTCCTAATCAGTTTACAGTGCCTACAACAGTCTTCTGCAATGCGATTCCATTGTACACAAATTCTTATTATTACACACTCATCAACAATATCATGTCAATCAATCATCCATGTATATAACCCTTTGTTTTTAAGTACCTACAAAATACCTACAAACATACCTACCTACATTATTGTCTGATTTTGACTGCCAAGGTCTGACAATAATAAAAGGAATGCCCTTTACGCCTCTCCGGTCTAATAGATTAGCAATAATTATACCCAGTATTCAACATTACTGCAGGTTTTTGGAAATACATTTTATTGATCATTGCATTGTACCAAAACAAAATTATTTACCGAAAGTTGCATTGCATTTTATTTAACCATACTAATTTGTCCCTACTCAAAATCTTAATGTTCATGGCATAAACAATTTAGATTCGGTTTAAGTATAACTGTTGCAATTAATGTTCATACTGAAAATATGAGCAGTGAGTCAGCGGAAAAGATTAGCAAGAACGAGATATATTGTAAAAAGGTATTTTTTGCTGTTACACACACTGAGTGAGCAGAAATGCACGCGTGCTTCTCACATCGTCCATAACATCACACCATCTCATTTTAATTACATAGAAAGAAATACATACGTAACAGACAAGCTTCATGTATTGCACCAAAACAGTAGGTATAGGTACAGTAGCTAAAGTTTGCTTGGATTCACAGAAAAGCATCCACTATGTAAAGTACCTACCGTACCTACTACTTATTACTTCGTATTACACTTCAAAGAGGAAAAAAATATAATTCCGATCCTGTACAAAGTGCATTGGAGTCCGAAATAGAAGAGATTGTATTGTACAGTTGCAAGTTTGTATGTAGTAATAAGGGAGCTTGAATAATGCATCACATTTATTACTTAGATATTATATATTATTATGTTTGTGTTAGAGTTTAGGTATATGTATAATTTAGAGTATGTGTGTTGTGTGAATGGCTTATTCGTTTAGTAAGATGGAATGGGATTTGTATGTGAATGCAATTTCTGTGTATATGATTCGATGGTTGGATGGGAAATGAAATGAATGTGTAGGAGTCTGTGAATGATAAGAGCATATTGCATTTATATTATGGATGAGTCAAATAGTGTAATCATAGCCAAAATGGGCACCAGGAAGAATTAGAGATTCCCTCTGGCCTGGACTAAGTAAAGAGCTGCATACAGATGGATGGTTGAATGAACCAAGTGAACGGAGACGGGGCTCTTTGTATATTTATGTACGTAAAACTAACCTAAGTATTTATTCTGTTCGGGCAATTCGTCAGCCTATGAGAACACCCGAACCATGGCAAACCAGGGAAATCGATCGGAGCTACAGTCTAATTCCAATGAACAGCTTGCTCATCATAGATATAAATTTGTTTCTTCCTTTTATCTGTACACACTAAGGTTCTCCATGCACTCTACTCAGCTATACCATACAATCATTTCAATGTTTTCGGCTTGTAGCACAAGCACATTGTATCTCGTATGCGAGCTCTCTCTCTCTCTAATATATGACGTGATGAAGCTTTGTATTTATAAGTAAACATTCAGATAAGTCAAAGTTTGAGAAAATATTGCTCATTCCGTGTGTCCATCGCTATACACATACGACATTGCATTAAGAATACTATTAGTAGACATGTATGCAGTTGGTAGGTAGTACAAGAACTTGGAACTGAGTGAGCAAACACGAAAAAGTACAATCTATAGATTATTATTTATTATTATTATTACCTAATGGTGGAAAATGAGAGGAATGGCAATGGCAGGGAAAGTACAGCAAAGTAAAGGAAAGGCCTGGCATTATGTTATTGTCTCCCTTTTCGATTTCTGTCTATTTGAGTGAGCATTCGTTCTATTCTTATATAAAATGTATGAACATGGATGTTGGGAGTATGTAAGTGAAGGAGAAAAAATATTTGCTCGCATAGAAAGCAGTAATATGAATGAAGGAATGTATTCTCATGTTTATACTGTGTGTAGTATGCAGTGTGTGCAAATGGAAATAAGACGGAGGGCTTTCTTTCTTTGAGTTGACCGGACTACCAGTCCACTACCAATACTCCTACTACATACAACTACAAGGATGGATTCGACAAGACTTGGCTCTGTTGGTTTTCCTTGGCTTGAGAGAAAATCGTTATGCACCGAGACGGATCATTGGGATTGGATCGGACGAGCGGGGTATTCAGCATACATTCCAAATAGTACTACATATGTATACGTGAAAAGTAATGGACAAAGAGTAGTTTCCCATCGGACGAATAAGACGGATCAGCACAAGGAAATGCCAAAGCCAATGTGTGGATTTGCCAAGACAGCATGGAAAGTAGTCAGTCCACTCCAGTTCAGTCAGTCAGTCAGTCCAAGCGTATTCCAATGCACTGACTGTTATGCACGAGCAAAAGAAAGTGAATAGAATTTAGATAGGTACTACTACTTTATACACACATATAGCTTTACATACATACATGCATTATACCACACGTACATATTATATTTCCAGCATTCCAATCCAACAAAATACTGAATAGAATTGCATGGGAAAGTAAATGGTAATAGCATCTTTTTCTATCTGGATTTCAATGCTTTTCCCGGTGTTAGGTACGCTATGTTATAGCATTGTCATAGCTGAATAGAGTACATTACACTCAGCCTACAAGACCCTCCTTTTTCTTTCTCTCTTCCAATATACACACATATATACAAAAAATGCTAAAAATAGTAAGTCTCTATTTTATGTCAACTTACATATCATCATCGTCAGCCGATTTGGATTTGAGAGGCTGTTTTGATGGCGCATTTCAGTTTCAATCTTCTGAATATATAGAAGATGGGGAATAACGTAAGTCAATACAGTACAGATACTACAACATACATAATACTTCTTTCTTACTCGGCGCACATAATATTTATGCACAGTAGACATTTCCATACGTAAGTAAAATGAGATTGAAGTCCTAGCTTCAAAAATATGTGCAGCTTTAGCCAAGAATTCATGTGAATTGCTTCACAAAATCTACAGCATGGTAACTGCTGCAATCCTCAGAAGCAAGCTCGGCTAATGGTAATCAGAAAGAAGACTTTTAGCAAGTTTATTACACTCTCTAGGAATCATCCACATATTTACTAACTAGATTTCCAGATAGATACAAACAAATAGAGTTCAGCTCAGTTCTCAAAGACGAATAAACTTATGGATCCATAATCATTCATCATCATGCATAAAACAACATTATAATAATTTTTCCTAATATCCACCCAGTGCTTTTTTAGTGTAGTGTATATCCTTGCTTTTTTCTGCCTTAAGGATAAAACAATATATTTTACTGATTCATGAAAGTAGCTATAAAAGTATATGGGCACTACATATGTAACGAAATGAAATGAAGTAAATATTATGGATATGTAATATTTACAGTGTGTATTGCACATACCAAGTAGGTGAATGCAAAATAATATGTACCTATACAAACAAGCTATAGAGTGATAATGTTTGTAGAGGCTGAGCCACCTAAAGATTAAAGAGTTTTACATATAGACAAGAGAACTGAAAGAAACGAGTAGGTAAAAGAAGAAGAGTAATGAAGTCGGGAGGCTGAGATGAGACTGAGACTGAGTTTTGAGACTTGAGCGATATTATGGGATATTATGCATGCACTTAGCTGGAAAAGACAAGACAGGCATCTAAATCATGACTGATGGACGCTTCGATAAACGTCGTGCTTATGGAAATGATAATAATTTACTCTGGCGAAGGAGAGCAATCATGAATCAACGTAAAAGAGCAGGTAAAAAATATGGGTTAATTATCCGAGGAAGCTAGTTTTCGCATGATTTTGACCTCCTACTGCTCCGAACACGTCTTCTCATCAGACTCGCATCATATCAGCAGCTCAACTAGTCCATTGCAACCAGAACACAACACAGAAATCCCTACTCAAGTATTTACACTGCATACAAGTACCATTACATACTTTGAACCCTATAATGCATTGTACATCTATACAGCACACTAAAAACCAAACCACAAGAGCATTTAACATCACACAGACAATCTTTAGTTTGGAGAAGAGATTACTTACGATGTTGCGTTTAAATTTGAGTGTGTATCTGTATACCTAGGAGTATTTAGTATGTAGTAGTGTGGTAGAAGTGTAGGGTGATACAAAGTAGTAAAAGTGGATTGGATTCGTTTGAAATGGTGAGTTAAAGGCAAAGAGCCCCTTTGTGCTTTGCATTTCAAATTCAAATAAACTCTCAGCATATGGGTATAATTTTCCGATTTTTCATTTTGGCCCTAAAGGGCTCAAAAAACAATCTGTCCGCATAGCATGGGGTCCTCCACACGGGAAATTTATAAAAATAGACTTGTTGCAGCCGCTCATCATAATTCTTAGAGAAACCACTTTGAATATTTAAATAGCTATCACTTCACTCAACACTCTCTCTTTATTGTTCCTCTATCTGTATCTAATCTAATCTGGCCAAACACATTTTCTACTTATTCAACCACTTAAAGATACAAATACATATCCTAGTGTGTAAGTAGAAGATGTAGTACCAAACAATCCAATGTAATCGTGTAGCTATATTACTGTAATAGCAAAACTACTACTAAATATCAACTATCATATTATTTACTATTGTCCACTAAATATTCACTCGCCTTCCCCACGCCTATAAAACATACCACCTAAAACTACATTTCCATTTTACACACTTCACCACACTTGCGAGTTGTGTTGTGGATTATTATCATATACCTACTAAAGTAGTCACAAACCAACCCTTCATGTCATCTACATATTTAATCCATTCCACTCTTTTAACCACGTACAACTTATCTGTGTCTACACTATCAGGTACTCAGCGCAAAGATGTAAACAATTTACAACATTAAATTTACTACTTAATGTGAACACATTTTTCCTTTTGTCTCTCTGGGCCTATAAGTCATCTTGCATTTTATACTCAATATAATACACACACTCTGAATGCGAACAGATAAATACTTTTTTATATTACACATAATTATACGTAGAGCTACATTTGATACATGACACATACATTCATTCCTTTTTTCACTTTTTAACTTAACTTTAACTTCCATATCTACTTCTGTTCTCACTACTACAGATACCTATGGGTGTTTTTTCGTCAGATTTTAATATTACAGCCAGAAAAAAAATCTGATACTGTCTGTACTTTGGGATTTGTGAAAATCTCCGTTTTTTACAAAAGCAATATCATTTAAAGTACCTAGTGTGGGTATCCTGATATTATTTATGTAGATTTGATTGCGTCGGTAATTACCTATACTAAACAAAGCATTGGGTTAGCGAAGGTGAACTATGAAAATTCATTACCTACTAAGTTTATTTCTCTACTTTTACATTTATGTAGTTTGTTTAAGTATACACGAACAGAAAATGGACTATTTTCCCATTAAGTAAACCTGAAAAGTGTACAGTAAATATCATAATAATATGTCAAACATAAAAACACTCAAACTCTATTTGAAATGTATAGTACGTGTATTAAAGCTCATTAACATTCTCATGGTAAATTACCCACGATATTTAGAGTTTGGACGTAAATGAATGCTTCTGTGTCTTAAAGAAGAAGGTAAAAAACGGTGGAGCAAACCAGGAGTCTACTAATGAGTGATTTACTTCAAAACGGTTGAATCTACCTTTGCATAGAGTAAAAACGGAGGCATCTCCAATGGCTTAATAGTGATGTTTAATGACGTACTTAAATCTTGAAACAAACTAAAAAATTCTACAGCCGAGTCAATATTATTATACTGCTAGAAAGAGTAGATCAAACTAGTAGCAGTAATAAGCTTTCACACATTACACTATACTTTGCTCTCCTGGCTTGTAACATTGCATTATAACCTGTCTTGGCGTCTTCCACGCAATTACCTGTACAGTCTTGTACAAAATCTAACAGATATTTCACACTAAACGGATAACTACATAGCTATGTGCATTCAAAAGTTGACTCAAGTAATAGTAAGTAATGTGTTCAGTTTTTTGTACATGTTTTTATACTACAGATCGCTTTTCTATAAATTTTACAACTATACATTCCTATTTGGATATTGATTCTGATTGTTTCTGAGATACACACTTGAGTAGTGTACTAATGCTATGTGTGTGTGTGCAGTCAGAGGATTTGAATGCATTAAAACTTGAACCACTATACACCATAGCATGGGTTTACCCAGCTATTCCTTTTTACACTCTATTACCTATGTGGTTTATGTCGTCTGGTGAATATTACTGTGAGTATGTAGTGGTGAACACGTATGGTTTCTGGGTGTATTATTAATGTTTTCATACCATCATCTTTATACTATCGCACTTCTGTATGTATGGAGTGCAAACTAAGTAGAACCCACATGAATACTAAGGCTGTTGTAAACTAATAATCGTTTTCGCCAACAAACCAACCAACCCTTTTCTTACTTTACCCTTGCTTTGGATGGAAACATTAAGTTGGAACGTCAAAAGAACAATTGTATATTATGGTAGTGTATTCAAGTCCTTCGTTGTGGTTCAGAAAACATAAAGATATATAGACGGCACGTTGTTCGGTCGCAATCGCAAGGCAAGGGTCTCTCTTTGGATTTTGTGTGTATTAAGTAAATTGTACACTGCGTATAGTATAGTGTAGGTAAAGCATTTTGGGGCAGTTCAAATAATTTCTGCGACTCTTTTTCTGTGTTGTATTGTGGTGTTTGGTAGAAGTCCACTTTAGTTTAGTTAAATACAATCGTATTCAGTGCAGTGTTTGGTCCACGACGATATTTATGCTGGAAGCCATGGACGAAGGACTACAAAACCAATCAATCACCGAGAATGTGAATTCTAGATGAGATTTCCGCTCTGAAAGGCGGACTGATGTGAGAGAACACAGAAAACGAGTTAGTCATACATAGAAGCAGAGAAACACAAAGTAAAACACATTTTAAGTAAGGGTTAGGTAGTTTGACTATTGAATAGTATAACTATATTATTACTTTATATATAATCTGAGTAAATACGTTTGTAGTATTTGTGTGTGTGTGCATGTTAGGAGAATAAATGAGAGTTTTTTCATAAAATGGGAAAAAGATCAAAAGAGGCAGTGCAGTGGAGCCAGGGTAGAAGGAAAGGAATGACTCGTCCAATATATTTGTATACGACGAGAAAAGTATAATATATCTGTGTGAGTGGGTAAAGTGTAAAGAGAGAGATAGTTGAGTGTACTTGGTGTATGTTGTTTGTATACGCGATAGCTTTAATACTACATTGCATTATTCTGAGTTTTCTGTGTTCTGTATGTTTGATGGATATATACTACTTGGAAAAGTTTGTGTGTAGTAAAGTATTGGGCAAAGCGGTCCGAACTCAAGGGGATGTTTGCTTTGAATATTCAACTCTCCAATTCCAAAGTGGACTAAGAACGAATCAGGATTAAAAGGGATGAGAATTGGACGAAGAGTATAAACGTAAGGATGGAATAAGTAAGAGATGAAGAAGAGTCTTCCTACGCTTCGTGCATGTATGTAAAGATGAAAAAACTCGCCAAATCATCAAAAAACTGGCACAAGGAGGGAAAACAGGGAACCTTTTCTGAAAACGGTTGCGTGAGATGCGGTCAAGGCCTTTGCTCGTCGGATATACTACCAGATACTTATAGATATCCAAAATATTACTAGTTTAACTTTACTACTACTACTAATGCTTGCTCATTGCTTCTTTTCTATGTATACCTCGGCTAAGCTACCATTATAATAATATAACATTTTACTATGAATTCTGTCTTCTGTTCTTTTCAGGTTCGTTTCAGTGTATTCCACCCGTACATAATAACTATATATACCAACACACAACTGCACTGACACAACAACTCACCAGTGTACATTGAAACTTCAGAACTAAACTCTTTTCCCCTTAAAATGGAACGAAAATCTGTGTAATTCTTCGTAGAATGCTCTTTCTACCAGCTTTTTTGGTTGCATTTACATTTCTAAGACTCTTGTACCTCCACCTTCATCCATCAAAGTTCTTGAGGTATTTGTTTTCAACTTCCTCTCTGTTTTCTACTTATTGTTAGTATCCAAATCCAATCCACTCATCTCAAGTTATATTTGTAAAGCTGTTTATCTCTCAACCTCAACTAAAATACATTATACGTAATATACTACCACCATCCTGTGTATTTAACCCAATATAAACAAATTTTTCTCATGCATTTCCCAAAAAATGAAAGAAAGAGTAAAAATCCTATACATAGTGTGCACAACATTTATTTATCCATCCCTAATACATTACGATAATGGTAAGTAGTAGGTACTTAGTACTTTTATGATGTAGTGTACGTTCATCTCAACTCATTCCTCCTCATTTACACACAGTGACTCAATAAAAAATATTCAGAATTTATACACATGAGTCTAGTTTAACCATTACATTACTAATATCCACTATATAGTAACACATTATACACAGACACAACAATCCATCAATCCTCCGATAGATATGCGTATTCAGAACAACACACTACAAACTACAAAGAATCACAGATACTTAACTAACGTGTGCATATTATAGTGATTACACAGGTAAGTACAAGCGGAGAAACATGCATGCAAACAAGAAATCATCAGGAGTCTTATTTCTTCTTGTCTGCCTTGTTGTTGTGAGTATCTCGTATGCTCCTGCCTTGAATTGCCTTCAATCCACTCAACTCCAACATCCCGGCAGGCAACTCCACTTGAATTCACCTTTACTAATTTACAATGCAATATGTACATACATACACTCCTGCATACGGTTTAGCATACATATCTTCGTGTATAGTATACGCAGCTATAGTCCATATTCTGTATAATACGAGTAGAAATGTTAGTGTGTGTTGTACAGAATATGTAACAGGTTAAGTTGTTTGGTTGTTGTATGTATTATATACTAAGTGTATAGTGTGGCTTTTTCTTGGCTCTCGTCACTCTTCCTAATAACTATGACTAATGCGTGATAGCTACGATACAAATGAACGTGCCAGGGATTGAGTCATTTGCCAATAAATAATCATTTCGATTCAATTCAATTGGAATCCACGTCCAAAATCAATAAGCAGTAAAGTATTTGGTGAATATAATTAATTGACTTCAATTCCTGTTTAAAGCGATTTAATATATTATGCTTCTTGTTGTAAACAGGCTACTATCTGTACGCTAGAATAACTATTCATAAGTACAACTAAAGTGCATGTATGTAAAAACAAAACAACATGACTGTAGCATTATTGTCTCAGTACCTACACGGTAAAAGCATACAAGTAAATACCATTAATTCCATACGTGTTGTACATATGTGATACTGTACTTGTTTTTTGAGATGATAGCATTACAAAAATCCAGCTTCTTGTTTTTATTTACGAGGAGCTCTGACGGAGTTTCATTTTACTATGCTACTACACACTCAACTATGTACGTACATTAAATATTTTTGATTTTATGCATAACCTATGTATTGTATGTGTACATATAATACTTTGGGTACTAGGAGGTGCGTATAGTGTATAGAATGCATGTGTTTAGATTATATTAAAAATAATGCATACATTACATACAATAAGTATAAGAAGGCAAAGTATTTGCACACTGAATTTAGCCACATGTTGGATGAAGGCAGGATTCATACATTAGATTGCTTGTCAAATTTGTTTTCACATGACACGAGTGAGTAAAACAAGTGAAGTGAGCTCGTAAACTAAAAAAATAGTTGTATATTGCCTTGGTTGGGTGTAGTCTTTGCAATGAACAATCCATTCTGTGTTGTAGTTTAATTTGCTCAGTTGACTCAACACTAACACTAGAATGTGTGTAAACGACTGGACTGATTGGAATAGCCAACATCCTTGATTTGAAATTGACAAAGTGAATTATAAAGAGTTTAGTAAAGTCGTTTTGTTACACATTTTAAATGTCTATTTGGCTACATTACTTATTAGTGCATTGACAGATCTCTTACTCCATCACATTACACTGATTGCTGTTACACCAGACCAAAGTACGAGTACAACAGTCAGATTCTCCGTACGTGTCATGGCTAGAGCTATACGTAGCAGCTGTCAAATTGAGTCAACTCGAAGAAGCATATGTGATGGGGAAATATGCAGTGCAGGAAGACAGTCTCGAGATCATTTGACGAGATTTCTTCTTGGGTTTAGGACTAGGACAACTTTTCAACGAACATGTCTGCAGTTATTCTCTTTCGCTCTTTCTTACTCACTTCAACTCACAACACGCAATACCTATTAAACCTCACCTTCACTAATACACTCTCCTCCTAAACGCTTCATTATACTTTTCAACCAGGCCTCGAATTCTATTATACTACAAATACACTAATTTCAAAAAGCAGTTGACAGAGAAAGGTAATTTAGTTCTGCTCAAGTATCTCAACTATGAACGCACATACCTAATAAGTACCTAGTCAACATATTTCATATAATACACGAAGAAATAGAAAGAAAAGACCAGGGGATGTTCGTAGTACGATACGGACTAAAGATATGATATTAGTATGATTATGGGGCTTTTGCTTTTCTGCCTTGTGGCATTATACTACACTATGAGCATCAACGAAATTGAAAACTGTGTGCTTAAATCTACAACAAATGCATAGACAAAAAGGTTCTAAAACTGTAGACAACACCATATCATTATGTTTATGTATAGACAGACGAACAGATGAACATACTACTGGCTCTCCACAACCAAGGCAATAGAGACTAAGGCAAAGGTAGGGTCTTGTGTAGGGTGGGTCATGGGTATTATTTTCATTTTCCGTCAAACCAACAACCAGGACTATGACTACTAACTAATACTAAAAGTGTATACTTAAGCAGGAGAGGAAGGGTGTGTGGGAGTACTGTGTACCTACATCTATGTTTGAAATGTTCATGTAAATCTAAAGAGCATTTTCCTTCTATTTCTCTGTAGTTTAACAAAGTATACACAAAGCCTTAGCGTCCGTCCACTTTACATCATATAAATCATGGACAAAATCTCCTTTATGCTTATGTAAAGTGTACAAAGCTATAATTTTGACGAATCTTACACCAGTGTGTAGTAGTAGTGTGTATAATACAAATACAGCATGGAAAGGTATGTTAATATTATTTCTGTAGATTCATCCCCAAAATTCAGTTTACTACACAAACCAATACAATACATTATAAGTGTTTAGAACCTTATAAACCTCAACATCACCAAAAATACACTCTTGTCCTTTATAAGTAGAGAATTTACGAATAATTCGATTTTCTGTTGTCGTCATGCATGCGCTTGGAAAATTCTATAAGGGTACCTATAAGTAAGGTACTTATTTTTATTTCTGGTGAATAATATGGTAAAGCGTAGTAAAATGATATTATAGCAATAGTAATAGAGCCACCGCCGAGGCTTAATACTTCGTGGTTGAATGTGTTCTTATGACTATTACGTATTAAACGAAATGTATGGAATTTATTTTACAATCAGTCGACAATTGTACACACAGAAAGCAATTTGATCGGTGCGCTTCACTTTTCATGCATAATGCTTTCTATTTGTGTTTTCTCATTTCTACCACCTCCACTGGTACGTATTACACTCCAATACATCCTCCTACAACAACTACTCTAAAATCTCAACTAAATTCAATGAAAATGCTAAAATGCTTTATTACTAACATTTGGAAATATGCACACATCATAATACTCGCTATTCATCCTCAGTCTCTCTCGAGCAATGTACTCCTACACATACGCACAACAATTGAAATGAATTCGTTCATTTTCATTTCCCAATAACAATGCTCACGTAATAATTCAATGGGGAAACCTTTGTAGATTCGAACGCATTACAGCATAAGAAATAGGCACTGGGCATTATGTATTACAATTACAATCAGAGCAATACTGTAGACTACGAGTATACGACATGATGAAGGTTCCGTAGTATTCAAGTCGATTCTGCTATTCTTTTGAGAAATAAAAGCCATATCTAATCCCTGGACAATGATAAAGCTGTCGAGTTGTCTCCCTATGCTCTTACTATTACAAATACAACTACAACCCGTCGTCCCGTCATAGATCCATAGAAAATAACAAAATCGGTGAAGTAATCTATAGCTTAGCTACAAGCCTCGTCACGCAGTGACCACCACAAGAATAGACTAATATAAAAGATAATGCTAAGGGTCAATAGCGTAGGTGGGCAAAGGCCAGACCAAATTTGAGATTTGACCAGAGCTCATATACATAAGTGTGTTCACCATTCAACACACATATATACACATAACACATAGTTACATTATAAAAGACGGTGTGACGGTAAAAGCGTAAATTCATTGAAAAAAGGTGGAAACTACTACACACGACAAATAGTAAAAGGAACGGATTTTATTGTTGTGGGTTGGAGAGCTCTTTTACTTTGATAATGTTCCCTTATAACATACGAGATGTAAATACAGATACAAGAATGAAATCAACGCAAAGTATAAGTACCTATGCCTTTTGCCATTTAAAGTAGTTTTACAATCGGACTATGGGACAATGTCACAGATGACACACTGAGAATGTTTCAGGGCCTGCCAATGTGCCAATAACAAAACAAAGTAAGTTGCCCGGTGTAATTTATTGCGTAAGTGTACCAAAAGTAAAATTGAAATGCCATGTGTATGCGAAATCTAAATGAGGATTTGTCGTAAGTTGTATGTATATAAAAGCTAACCTCTGAAGTCTCTGGGACCATCATCCTCATCTGAGGAATCGTGTTGGGGGGAGTCGCTGCCCGGGGAACCCGCGGCGGGCAATACTAGCCGGGAAAGGAGCATCGGATTTGCAGGTGAGTTGTTATTGTTTTGACCGGGAGCTGTGTTCGAAAGCCGGGTCATCTTTCCGCCTGGCATTCTGTTGGCCAACCCACCATTCTGATGATGGTGGTTGACGTGATGGTGATGTTGGTGGTGGTGATGATGATGATCTATGACTCTTTTCATGCCACGAACGGAAAAATCCAATGGTTCCTCTACCGGTCGGCCGAAAACAACCATGGGATTTAACTGAGCTTCTCAAGACAATTCGTCTTCGTGACCAGTAGCCGTGCTCTTTTCAATTGTGACACTTATTTTTCAAAAAAACTTACAAATGTATTTGATGTATTTAAATTTGCATAGCAATCAGTCAGAATTCGTGTTCAATACTTTAAGACAATGCTTTGTGCACATTTCCCCAGAATTAAAAGTATTGTATTGTATGTACTGTGTCGCAATTTAAAAAAATCACAATTGTTCTTACAAGTTTGTCAGACGAAAGGTTTTTTGCAACTATTTGCTGTATCTTGAGCACATGTTTAAGAAATTGCGTGGTTTTATTTGTGCACCACAACAAAAGTCACTTAGTTGGAGTACGCACAATTTCGTATGTAGTTGTATATAGAAAAAGCACAGGAAAGGTGTGCACGACAGGTGCGTTCTGATTTTTTTCCATTCAGCAGCAGCGTAAATGTAATCAAGTCACCTTTGCTGCTTTCTGTATCGAATTCTATTGTATTGTATCTATTGAAGTCAGTGATAAAACTTCAATGCAAACCAATTCACTCTGTCTGAAATAAATTGACTGAAGGTGAGGTAAATGTACTGGAATTCGTTCAGTTTCAGTTTGTCGCTGATAATAACAACAAAACGCAACGTGTTATCTGAAAGTATGTATAGTATATAGGTAACTGTATCTGTCCACAAGTTTTTTCACACCAGCACGAATAGTTCTACCCAATCTGTGTTTAACAACTTACGCAAGTAAAGCATACACACAGTATGTATAATATTTTCTGTAATATTTGCTTCTTTCCCAATGATAAGTGTTTATCAAAGGAGCACATGCAAATAACAAGTATCCATGTATATCTGCTTTTGTTTGGATGGAGAGCTTTTAGTATTTCGACAGGAGAGTTATGTTGGTATGTATCTCAGTATTGCAATAATAATACTGTGAGCAACTATACGTGTTGGTAGTATGTATTAGTGGTAGATGAAATGAAGCGAGGTGAATGACAACAACAAAGTCTCGAACAAAAAAGAGCGTGGCAGTGGCAATGCCGACGAATTGACATACTATTGACGTCCTGACAACTCGGTGTATAAATATTCAAGTCTTTTATCATGCTAATGATATTGATATCACCTTTCCAACTCAATTATAATGTACTTTAGATTCAACTCATGTAAAACTAATACAGAAATGGAAGTACTGTTTAATAAACGCACAGAGAATTCCTATTTTTTCTCACATGTACTTCTACTTATGTATAAGTAGTAGGTATTTATTTCCTATACTTTCTTGTGTGTATAGGTATGTGTGTTTTTTAAAACAAAATTCAACACGGAGAAATCAAGTGTATTGCATTTGTATGTATATAGTGATACAATACTAATGTTGCACTGTTTTGTGCTATTTTGTAGGGTAAAAGGTGTGTGAGACGACACGACGAGATGCTGTTGATGTATTTGCTGAAGATGATGATGAGATGAGAAAGAGTCAAGAGCAGCAGGTCACATTTCCCCCGAAGTGGACTGACGGAGTGCGAAGAAGTGAATGCTAACTGGTCTCAAACTAAAATCCTACTGACCATCGACCAAGCGCAAACGCTTCAGAGGACTAGTCAAGTTTACACATTATACACGTTCTTCTTCTCCTGATGTGTACGAGACGAAAGCTGAGCAAAGCAAACCATCATCATCATCGTCGTTGTATGTCGGGGCTCCTTGCTGATGCTCCTCCACACAAAACAAGTCCAACAACGTAGTGTAAGTGCATATATACAACAACCAAGCAACCTAAACAGACGTACGTTCATTCGTTACGTGGATACGTGTGTTTCACAGAAAACAGTGCCGAGTGTTGTGTCTGTGTACACTTGGCTATCTTTCCACATTATTTCAAAGTCCTATCCTAGTACTCCTACACTACACTACACTACAACACTACCATACCGCAATATTACATTATTATGCCTTTTCTGCAGGGTGGTAAATGAATCGGGAGGCAGATGTATCTCTATGATGTTCTAGTATGTGTAAGCATGCATACACTACTAGTACCTAATGTCTCTAGTAGTATGTGTTCTTTTGTTGTGTATTTACTGCCACTCTACTACTACCAGTATGTATGATTTCTCAGTGCACTGAAGAATTAGTAGATAAGTATACCTACCTACATACATACATACAATATTCTTATACCTGTGACTTAGAGCTGTGTAGGATTGTGTTGTGTTATGTTATAATATTGTTGTGGGAGTATCAAGTTGTACTTACTACTACTATTCCTGCTCCTGCTACACATACACGTAAAGTAACGCAATGGATTTTCACCAACACATAAAGCGTAGACACACAGATATGGATACTTATTATTCCTTATTTCTATGTATGTATTATGTGTAGCTACTACGTGACTCGTATATTTTATACGGGTGTAAAAGTGTAGACATTTTTACCCAAATTATATTACAATACAACATTACGTCGTCGTCTCAAAATGCCAAAGTTTACAACAGAAAGTCCCTGGTTGGGTTTCGGATGAATTGATAATGGTATGCATGCAGGTACAAAAGGATCTTAAGTACCTTTCTTGAACTTATACACGCACAATTGCATACAATCACATCATTCACAGCAGCACAGATAAACAGTTGGAGCGTCTTCATATTTTCACTATATACAAAAGTATTGTGGTTATTTGCTGTTACTATTTTCCTGTACCTCTAAAGGTACATAGATTCCATATCTTTTATACTACCTGTATAAATGCACTATATATTTTTAAATAAGAAGGTAAACCTTTCTCACTTTTAGTGAAGTTAGGTTTATAAATGAAAATTTGAGTAGTTACTCACTTATTAGAGCCACGACTGGGAACGTATTCAAAGGACAGAGAATAAGAGAGACTGGGTTAAAAGTATATAAAACTTAAGCGAACCCGACTACCTACTTATATTATAATACCTTAACTTAAATCTCTCGCCTGCTCTTTGATGATGAGGGTATGGCTTGGCTCATTTAACCTAACCTACACCTTTCTGTTCATGCTATGCCAGATGACTCCAATCGTCTTCCTGGCCTGCCTCGGCTCTCTTTCTTTAGCCATTAAACCCAGACCTATCCAAACATATCTCAATCCTTTCCTACAATTCCACTACCAACACTACCACTACTATTCTTGTCTGATCTTACTCTTACAAGCAGCACTATGCTACACACACACAAATCTTATAAAAATGGCTAGAAGAAAAGTAAGAGTATCTTTTGGATTGTATATAGTGGTGGTGGTGGTGGTAGTAGCAATAGTATCAGAAGATCAACAAAGAAATAGACATCCACTACCGAAATCTAGACTCTTTTACACTCAAGTCAACTTCTTGTAAGATACATACTCTATAAGACAGTGTGCTGTGTGGGATTAATAGTTACTTAAAGCCATCATCAACCTACGTCGTGTTTTTCCACTACTTATATATACCGACATACTTTGAGTTTAGCAGTACTTGTATAGTGTAGTACTTAGCATTATAACATAACCTACCCTACTAAAGTTTAAATGTGTGTATTAAGTAAGAAAAAGAGAGTCTGAAAAGTCGACACAAACGAAACTATCATAATCATCATCAATTTCCGATGCTCTGTTTATAAGTAGCCCATCCTGACGCATTACTACATATAGATATCCTCATTAAAAATATTTAGAGTGAAGCCCGGGACCCAACAATGAGTCTTTAAGACAACCGTCCTTCTAATTGTATTTCAAACAGCATTTCCTCGTTTCCTTTATACACAGCCATGCCATGACATGCCAGGTCAGAATTTCTGTATAAAGCACTAATTCTTGTATATCTGTACATGGAATGATGATGATGTGGACGCGGTTGTTGTGTGTTGAGTGTGGTGGATGGACTATGGACGGCGCGAACGATGCGTTAAATAGAAGATATTGCTGTAGGATTGTGTATGTGTAGGTTAGAGCCATATATAGCTGTAAGTGTATACATACCTACCTACTTATTTTGGCTCAAGTTCAAATTGACTGTCTCGTCTTGTCTTTTTCAACTCCGACTTGGCCGCATACGTTGTGGAAGTGTATATTAGACAGAAGAGATATATAATGGATTTAATTTCTTTCAGAGAGAGTAACAAGTACCTTACGTTGCGTTTAGTTACGTAGGCATTAGTTTGTCTTTTCCAGGAATGAATGTATGGTGAAATAATCACCTGCGTGGATAACTTAACATAACATCTTCGTTGGATAGTGAATACACCAGGCTTTTCTCTTTTACCTTTGGGATGAATTCTGGTGGTTCCATGCAGAGTCAAGGGAACAGAGATTAGTAGTGCTGTAAAACTCCTTTCCTTTTCTACTATCTCTCTACTACCTTAAATTATTCGACCTTCACATTTTGAGTGGCTATGTAAAATTCTTTGGGTTTAGGTTAAGGGAACATCAGGTCCTAATTGTACTATCTCATTAAAATACAAAAGCAAGATGAGAAAATCAAAAAACAACACAATTCAAAACTAATTTCCAGAAATCTTTTCGTGAAGGTTTCACAAATCTTTACACCTGAAAAATGACTCACCAAAAATGTGACTCTACTACAACTGCTGCGCTAATGAACAGTGTATTATAATAGCAAGATGCTCTACAATGCTTTGTTACTTACAATTAAATGTTAATAAAATCTAAAGTGAATTTTATCAATTACTGTATTCTCATACTGCGTACCGTACTATTTTTGTATGAAGCAAAATTATTAACCTTTTTTAAAATAATATTAGATTAGCAGATCCCGTAAATGTTCGTTTAAGTAAATATCCGATATTGAAATGCAATTTACTGATATTGACGTAGATATTTTATGTTTGATGGGAAATTGTAAATTACCAAAGTCAAATTCGACTAAAAAGGGAAAATCTGGTTAAATATGAGTGGGAGTTGTTAAAACGATGGGAATAGCCTACGGGTGATTATGTAGAATGGAATTATGTTATTTGGCTGATTAATCAAAACACATTTCAATTCTGTCTGTTTTTTCTTGCATTTCTTCAGCATTACCTTCCTTAGCACCTAAGTTTTTGCTTATTTTTCTACGTACCTAGTACCTATATACAGATAGCTGATGTGTAGTGTGTTTGTGCATCTTTTGTTGGACGGACATGATTACATAAAGAGAAACACGGCGGAGAAGAGGCAGCAAATATATGTAATGCCTTTTCATTTCAGTTTTGGTTCGGTTCATGACATGACACGAGTTTGATTGGCTACGTTGTAGTAGACTGGATAGTGCACAACAGACAGAGAGAATACGAAATCATGGAAATACAGCAGGATGTGAGATATGAGTATGGCACCGGAGCGGACACCTCATATTGATGGCAATGAAGCACGAAAGTGTCGTTGAGAAAACACCATTCACACAATATACCTGCATGTATATTGTAATATGATGTGCTAGGTAGTTTTGTACTGTTGTTACCTTAGGACATGTATACTTTGCTTGCTGTACTCACATTTCACATTATTTCTATCTGTCTGTCTACTTTGCTAACGTAACTTAAAGTAAGTCCAGTTACTGTTTGTGTTAGCCCATGGGCCTTCTTCCTTTTTAAGCAACCACACGCTTTTCGTCTACAGATATATCAGAGTATGTATACAATCTATGTACGTAACTCTTAGCACCATCATTGCACAGCATTTTTCTGATATTCTTCTTACTTTACTAATGTAACCAAAAGCAAACCATGGAAATCATGTAATGTGCCTTAATGTATCATATCACAAAGAACATAGCTCAAAATGCCAGTTGGTAATGTTGCATACGGTGTAATATTCCTTATTGTAAGTAAATATTATCATTACTTCCATACATTAGCAGTACATAGCACAGAATTGTAAGTAATAGAACAACGAACGGTGTATATAGGTAGGTACATACATTGTAGTTGTAGGTATACATAATATTGTAATGTATGGCACTGACAATCTGAATCTTGAACAGAAATAGGCACAGACCACGAAATGAAAATGAGGCTTTGTGTCTGTCTATCTGTATATGTATACTTATCAAGGATAATGTTCTCACATCGTATTAGTTGTAGTACTACATGCACAATAAACAAAGTGAATAAGAAAAAATGACGGTGAGTCGTCAGAAGAAGAGATGAGATGGGTTGAATTATAGATTTGATACATAGAGAAAAGAGCCAGTTGTACAACTACAAATGTAGCACACTCCATCCAATGCTGTAATAATATACAAGGAGATAGATGCAAACACAAAACACGCACTTATTGAAATGCATTATTCAATGGAATAACACTCTATACACTTTTACACCAATATAGCGTGATCCAGACACAAAATATGAAGGGCAGGAGCAGAATGATGGTCCAAGTCCTTACATTATTATTATTATGACGCAAAACCGCATAAGAGCCACCATCTCATCATCATTATATTTCAATCTCCTCATAACTCAGTCCACTTTTTCATGATGTGAGTATGCGAGCACTACTATAACTAGTCATGTGAGTTATATTCAAGGCATTTACTTATAGCAGAGTCAAATGTGTAAAAGTACAATGCATTGATCTAAATCATTCATAATAACTCATATTTTTAATAATCTTTGAGTATACCAATACAACTGGTTAGATACGATATCTAAAAATAAATGTGAACAAATCACGAAATTTTAAAGGCGTGTTTTACAAAGACTGCCACTCCACTCGCACTTGTGTATACCTACTGACAGTTTTGCTAACAGTATTAGGTGTAGTGAAAGGTTAGTTCCTTCTAATTTAGACTGGAGTGCTACGATGACGTGTCAATACAAATATTTAGTATTTAAAGGCTAGGCCAATATGAGAATAGAAGCTTGTAGAAGCTTTTTCTAGTATTCATTAAGACTCAACTCGCATTTGATTTAACTACAGGCTTGCATTAAGTAAAGAAGAGAAAAAGTGAATCTACAGTTCTATAGGGGAGATGTGAGAGTTTTGAAAAATGAGAATAAATTGTCTGTGTCACATTTTTAGCAGTACCCTTATAACATTTTAGTACCTTGCTTTTGCTTCTGTATTTTATACTATAATGTAGTATGTCTGTGTCTTTACAGTATAGTCACACTGACAAATAAATACTTGGTGAACAGTCAATCTGAATATTCTTATGATTTATATGAAAAAAGAATGGTCAGAGAATTATTAGTAGCTACTCTGCAACTACATCATAATCTACTTTCCATGCAGAAATTGGGAAATTAGATTTTGACTTCCCCTTTTATCTTGTATCACATATGATTATAACATTATGAGAGTTTATCTTTTAGAAATATGAGCCTACATAATTTTAGTTCCTATTGCACTATTGCATAACATTTCCTACCATCCACTCAGTTCAGTGCACCTAACATGACACTATTTATATATGAATACACTGAAGACAACTATACATGTATCATCATTATACCTATTACAAATGTATCGGGCTCTTCAAACAATATAGCAGTAGGTGATACATAGCATCCCTGGATAAATCTGCACTGTGGAGGTTGAGGTTGCTGTATATTATTATTGAGTGCACTTTACTCAATCGATACAGTTATGCGACTACTGACTACACACGTCTACTATTTACCACTTATATTATATCTTCAGCAACACTCTTGCATATGAGCGTCATTGTATACGAAATGCAGTCACACTGTCAGACAGACGGCTTCTGACAGTTTACTGAAGAACCTTTTTACTGGAAAAATGGAAAAGTGCATAACTAATAATGCCTTTTTACTGGCTACAGTCGTGGAGTAGGTAGCTTGGCTATAACTTCTTTACGTCAATTTGAAGAGAGCATTTGGGGTAAAATCCATACACTTCGTATGTTCAGTATCTCACTCTTTGTGATGGGAGGAAATCAACACATCATGCGAACTCCTAATATATAACAAGTACTAGCTTGCTTAGTGATTTAAGTGGAGATAGATCTATGTAGTGATGCTGTGTGCCAGTATATGTGATAAAATGTATCTTTTGTAACTCACTATGATGTATGTATGTATATATAAAGAATACGCTGATGATAATGATGAAGACTGTATCTATATTGTGAAATATATAAGGGAAAGATACGAAACTACCTTTTTGGGTCAAAGTGGGAAACGAAATGAGGGATAGAAATGCATAAAAAACATAAATTCCTCACTTCACTTGTAACATTTACTTTGGCTTAAGTTACGTTATATTGTATTATTTTACTTAAGTTTTTACTGCTTGTTTTACTTTACTTAGGCCGCATTTATTATGTACAGTACATTCAGGAACAATTTTCAATCTGTTCGTCCTGCATTTCTTGTTTACTTAAATGGCTCGGCAACTGTTGCCATTGTGTTTTCTGTCGTTTCATGCTAAAGAAGACGCTTTATTCATAAAAAGCTTTGTGTTTTATTGTGTTGTCCAAGCCACGTTTTGCATTTACTACCAATACTATGTTGTACGAGATGAGATGACTCGAATAGGAAAGTATTCTGAACCGAAATAGTAAATGCAGGAGCAATTCGAGAAGAACACAAAAAGATCAACGCTCCCATTGTATTTGTCATATTTTATTGCACTATTACAATATGTGTGTTCATCTGCCATGCTTACATTAAGTTATAATGTAATGGAACGATGAATACAATATTAAGTTTTGAACGAGCAAAGAGCAACGACTGATTCCCGTTTTGTGGGGATTCGGCTCGTTGGAAGGAAATGGGATAATTTAAGTTGACTTAACAAGACTTATTTGGATGTCAGGATTTTTTCCTTATCGTCTGCTTTTCTATAACATGTAGCTCCTACCTATACATACTACACTTGGATAATGCAATAAACAGTAGTATACTATGCTGGTGTCACTTGCCAAGCAAATGAAATTCTATGAATATGTTGCTCCAGTCTCACTCAACTGAACTGCACAAAAATTTTGTCAAAATACCTATTTACAAATTTTACGCCCTGTCACTTACTCGAACACATTATAATATTGTGTATCAGAGCAAAGCTTCAAAAATCACCTTACCTACTAATATTTTAGTCTTAAAATCTTTTTTCAAAACACACAACCAAGGCAAGGCAAAGGCTCCTGATTGTGAGTAGGTACTCGTAAACAAATAGCTACAAGCAAAGTTTACGTGTTACTTGTTCACTAACAATAATAATATTATAAGAATGGCACTGCAAAAGATACCGGCCGGACCGTATCAAACTACCTTTACATATCATAACTCCTCTAACTGCTTTGCTTACGTCGTACGTGTGGAGCATTAACTAGAGTTTCTCGCTTCCTTGATCATAATATAATAATAATGTGCAATGGAATACAATACAGAGAGCTAACGTATAAAATAATATACTTTAATGCATTGTAATATGTACATGAACAAGATAATAAGGGAGGCATTCCTTTACAGATGCTTCATAAAAACATCTCATCACACCACACCGTTCAACCGTTCGTTGGTCCGTAAATTTTACTTACTAAAGAGATGTATAAATGATATCGTTCATAAGTACCTATTATACATTCTGATTATCCCTCAAGCTTTAACACCATCACATTGCTATATAATGCACATACAACTCGTAGTACAAGCCGACGAGATACTCTGTGTGTCGGAGACTTTAAACCCAATGTATATTCCTTCCTTAGTTACTTATGCCAAAAGCCATCTTATCATTAAACGCTTCACCATCTCAAAAACTCTCATACAAATTATATTTAACTAAAAATCAACTTTTTCACATTTTATACAGGATGTTGTACCTACAGTCTGCAAAATTTACCTAGGCACTAAAAAAATTCTAAATTCTATCGTTCAAGTTTCAACCAAGCTCATCAGAAGTAAGTGTAGCATTTATATTACCGTATACATTTAAGTGTTACTCTACACTTACACATAAAATATTCAATAATTTCTAGCCAAAAGTAACTTTCATACGTAGGATATTCTTTGGAGTGGAAAATAGCATTTATGAGTAATACACAAACACAACAAATGCATTTTAGAGTACTGTACTGAGTTGTCGGCTAGTTATAAAAGGGCTGCAACATGAAAGATGAGGAGAATGCAAAACAGTAAGAATCACATAAACCTGTTCTAATAACAATAATATAATTATAAATAAGTGTCCCAGCTTATATGCATAGTTGAATATCCTAAGAATTTACGAGTACCTCCCCTTGTAGTATAGCGAGTCTTTTCGGTTTATCATTTTCTCACATTTTTCATATGTAGTGTAATTGAGAAAAAAGAGTAGCATGACAGTTGTCAAGGATCAGACATGAAGTAAAATTCAAGTCAACTTGGTGTACATTGTAATAACACTGAATGACAAGGATGAGAAGCAGCTTGTGTAGTATTTTTATATGTAAAAGCACAATACAATTATGTATTTGTGTATAACATACGTCAAACGGCCATTCAAAAGAGATAACAAAACATGCAGATCCATGCAGGATGATAACAAATAGCCCGTAGTTATGCTAAACGTAATTTAACCGTATACTGTATACACAAACGAACATTAACATTAACAAAATGATCTTAGATACGAATATCATTATTTACTTCAGTCTTCGGTCTATGTAATCAAATACAAATAGTTTGTTGTATAAAATGTACACACAGAATTGTAGATACAAATATAATACAAGAAAAAGTTTAAAGGTACATTGGGTTGATGCATATACATAGGAAAAGTTGTTACACAGAAGTTAAAGATAAGTTTATACGTATACAGAATATTAGAAGTTACAGACAGTACTGATTGTGAACCCTGTGTGACTTGCTATGTTAATGTATATGTGACTGCTACACTTTGACGAGGACAAGACACCACTAGAATTTCTACGACTGAGAAAAGATGCAGACAAGAGACTGTGGACTCTGATGAGACATGAGTGAAGAAAAAGAGTTCTTTTTATTCTTTTGTAAGTAAAAAGTGACTCGAGTCAGAAAGCTAATTATTATGCAACATGCAAATGTATTAAGACACTTCAGGTCAGCACGCGAAGAGCAGATTGTGGGAAAATTATTCTCTTTTCGACGGAAAGTACAGAAAAAACTGTCGACAAAAAACATACAAATTGCTTCTTTCGTCTTCGACAAAACCGCCTCGCTCGTATAATAATTACGCTCACTCGATAGCAGTCTGTCCATTAGACCTTTTTGATACAAAACATATCTCAGTCGACGACTCGGCTCTTTGGGCTGACGTGAATATCTGCATCTAACTTAAATATCTGCCCTTACAGGGTCTTCCTTTACATTTACATGCATTCTCAACTTTACACGAGTACATACTATCTGTACATGTACTTTGTACACACTCCTTCTTACAAATTGATTTGTTCCTTTACCCCTGTACACATCATTTCCTCACAGTACAACGATTTAACAGGATTGCACGTAATACTATCATCTTCCCTTATATGTCTTTCTCATATTCATGATTTCGATTTAAATTGAGTTGAGCTGAACTAAGTGAACTCTTACTAGATGATGTTCAAGATTTGATAGTCTAAGCAAGCAATTGCTCTGTCTATCTCTCTCTCTCGCTTCTTTTCACTAGCCACGGTTGCTCTTACAATCATAATTTCCTTTCTTCATGCAGTGTAATAATCTCAATACAAATTAACTAATGGCCATACGGCTGGTTTGAATAATCTATTTTCCAGACCCATTAACTATTTACTCAGACCGTTGCATTTTTATAAGTAATGCATGGTAATGTTCTGTATACACAATATACTATGTATTTACTCATACATAATATTCAAGTGCCATAATATACAGACTACTTACAAATACCTACGTAGACATAATAATATCTAGCTAAGATACTTAGAAACTGATAATGATTGCTGTAAAGAGTGTGGCGTTTCACGACGAGCTGTGAACAAATCGCAAATTACATTTTCCTTAGGTTCATGAGCAGCAGATTAACATGATGAACATTAATGCATACATTTTAATGTTGCATACATACTCTTCACTTTTTTTCTTATTATAATAATGCCGTGTTTGTCTGTTGAGTGCATTAAAGATAGGTACCTATAGGTAGTTTAGTTTGTTTATTATTTACACACATTCTCTATAAGGTTGCTATAAAATGTATGGAGCAAATGGATTTTACTATAAAATGTCTTCTTTGAGTAACATGAGCTTTTTTGAATGACTGATGAGGATGTGAGCGGATTGTGAGCTTAGGTGTTGGTGTTGCTAGATCAAAGGCCCTGATAAAAAGTCACACCAACTCAGACTGTAGTAAAGAAATAAGTAAACAAGTGAGAAAAGTAAAGTGTGTTCTCATCTCTCTGTGTAGTTATGGCTATGTGTTGGTATGTACTTATACACTTGAGTGTAGGAACTTAATGTGAGATAAGCTAAACAATGATGATTGCACTTTTTGTGCACTTTTAATTTGCATTCTCTTTATTCATTTACTTAGGAATAGTTAGTTTTTGATGACCTGACCACATTTCTCTCATAACTCCTAACACGGCAAGTAATATCAATATACTTTACAATTGCTGGTACCGAGCCCACTACATGCAATAATCTCTCTTGTACTCTCCGACTAAAAATGTTTTTCTGAACTTACCTACCATATGCTTACAAATATCAATCACACAGACACGAATACAAGAACATGTTTTATTGATATACTAAGTATATTGCATATTGTTTGTAATTTTGCATGCATCTGAATTGCGTGAATGAATTTAAGGAAAAAACACTTGTACGCTACAAAGTACAAGGGAGTTATTATTTCTTGTAGTTTGCATATACCTAAACATTGTACACATAGATATTATATTACATTTGTACATGTGTGAGTATTCTGAACCGCTTTGGAAGTAATGTAAGTAGTTATTATACTTTTAATGGCCATCACATTAATTTTCACACGTATGACATTAGGGGGCAAAGCGATTCGAATCGGCAATGAATAATGAAGACAGGAGATAGGATAATACAACATTAGGAAGCGTATAATGGTCAGTAAAAACATACATAAAATTCGCACTGCACAATAGAATTTGCTACTCATTAGCCTCTTTGTATTTATTCAACCCTTGTATAAAGTACGTTCAAATTGCATGTAAATCTCCATGCAACAAGACATAATTCTAATTAGTAGCTAAAAGAATACAAACATGTGTGTGTATATATACGTCCATAATAAAGATAAGAGCGTTTTGTACACGGAAATGTAACTTGTTTCACAACGTAGCGGGTGGAATGATGTACCTTATGAGTATTATGTATCTGTGAGATGTATTCTGAAGCCTAGGTTTTATTGTGTGATAATCGAATCGAATCTGAGTTGAAAATGCACACACGAGTCTATTCATCCACCCGTAAAAACGGAGCGTGAGTGCAGAGTGGGTTGGAGATTGGAGATGCACAGAGCGTTTGAGCCGAGCTATTGATCATAAGTTTTTTAAAAGACGGAAAATACACAGGCGCGATTTGCATAGGGCAAACAGCAGACGAAGCATAAGGAAAGCAAAGAAAGAGTCGTCGTCGGCTCTCGCCTATCTATGCATGCATAACATAGTCACGTAACATTACAACATTCAACATTGCATTAGAAAACATCCATTCTCCACTCTTCCGCCTTATAAAGCCTCCTCAGCGCAGAAATCTATATGCACAAAGGCGAATCACGAATATTTCAGTGCAGATGGATCCGCCCTCCACCACTTCAATCTTCAATGTTCAATCTCTAAACTCAACTGTATCTCGAGCCTCCACACGTTGCTCGTATCCTACACAACAACCATTCATCCAATCCAACCCGTCATGAAATTTTTCATATGCAAATTGCGCATGCAAACAAACTGCGTCACTCAAATCACTCCTTTCTATGCACAGACTATCATCTTCGCTAGTACTTACGTCCTACCACATCCCAGCACACCAAACACTTCTTTTTTTCTATTGATCTCCCCTCACGTACGTCTGCATCTTCAACAAGATGACACTATCGATTTAAAAAAACTACTATACTCCTCTCTAAATCCCATTTGTCATTGTGGGAGCTGTTCCTGATGTTATGTCAATGTACTTAACGTATCAAGTTACCTTCAATAAATTACAATTTTTACTCAACAACATTAATTGCTATCATACACATTTTACTTATAAAATACACATAATTTAAGAAAGATTCACATTATTACATAGATAGAGATGCAATACCTAATTAACTGTAATCTGATATTGTTGTATTTAGTTCAATAATGCATATGACGACTTATTTTTGAAGTGAAGCGAATAATTAATTATTGTATGTGTAATGTGCGTGAGTAAATACTGCAAGTAAAAAATGACTTTTAAGACTGATCTTTCAAATTAATTAGCAAAGGTGCATACTGTATTTGTATGTATTAAAACATGAATGAATATGACAGATCATGAAATACACAAAATATTGGTTTACAGTTTCAATCTCATATGATTTTGTAATAATATTGACACACACACATATAGAAATTCCCTCGTTGATGCATTTCGTTCGTAATGTATCAAGAAAATTTAAATTCTGTCGTGTGAATTTGATTTTTCTGGTTTCCAAATCGTCACGCACATACAAACTGACTAGGGATGTG